>JAJTWQ010000353.1:0-172166 GCA_029007595.1 Solanum commersonii | reverse complement strand
TATTAAACCTTTGACAGAAGTAGGTTTCTGGGATTACGGGCCAAGTTGCAAGTTGCAACTCTTTTACTTGGACTTTTTGTTCCATTTGTCAAATAGAATTAAAGACCTTCACGTTGCTAGCGTTTGTTTACATTTATGGAGCTTACATAGGGTATGATTCTGTGAATAAAAACCTTCACATTACTGTCATTTAGTGATGGATATGGATCTCAATAGTAGATGGTTGTGATGTTTATGATGTGGATGACCTTAATATATCAAATAAGTGCTGAATACGTGTTGGTATAATTTTGGAGGAGAACAGCAGGGGATTGAATTTTAGCTTATTTATTTCTTTTTATTTCCTACATCAACCTGACAAGACTAAGATCAATAGCACACGGTAAATTTCTTATGTGGGCATTCCAAAGAGACTACATTTTCTTACATTTAAGTAAAACTTGTATATAAAAGATACTTCCTAAATAGCTATTTATGTGACCTTTGTTGCTTGCTAGCTATAATGTTTTCTAGATGTTGGATAGTTGAGAATGACTTTAAAAACAAAGATTTCCTCAGATTTCAAGTCATCTTTTCTATATGCTGCAACCAAATATCGTTTGATTATTTCATGGATTTCCTTAATTTCATCTTGTTCTGTGGTCTTAACCTTATGTTTGGTCTATTTAAATTTAGGTACGTATATTGACAAGAAATGCCCATTCACTGGCAATGTTTCTATCAGAGGTCGTATCCTTGCTGGTACATGCCACAGTGCTAAGATGAACAGAACCATCATCGTTCGTCGCAACTACCTACATTATGTCAAGAAGTATCAGAGGTAAGAGCTTGTCACTTATACTGTGTTGGCTACTGCACTTCTTCTTTTGTTAGTTTTAATATATAAGTTATTTCAGATACGAGAAGAGGCACTCCAATATTCCAGCTCACATATCACCGTGCTTCCGTGTGAAAGAGGGAGATCATGTTACTATTGGACAGTGCAGGTTAGGACCATCTCATTTGGATTTTTCTATAGTGTTTTTTCATTATTTGCTGTTATGGTAGTTGATTACATTTTCTGATTCACAGGCCTTTATCCAAAACCGTGAGGTTCAATGTCTTAAAGGTGATTCCAGCTGGTTCTGGTGGTGGCGGGAAAAAAGCTTTCACCGGGATGTAATATTTGTGCCTCCATTTCAAATTTTGTTTCTTGTAGGAATATTATGTCAAAACTTTTCTGCTTTTACTGAGTTGCTATCGTCAAATTTTGAAACTTAATGCTTAGTAAGTTTGTTTTATTAAGCCCCTGAATTAGCTTATAAAATGTTGTTTTACTGAACCTTATACAAAAAGGATGTTTGGTGATTAAAATAGCCAGCTGTTTTGTAGTTTTATTAACAGGATTGCTAAGTAACAAATAAACACGATATTAAATAATTACAGAAGTCGTGTTTAACTGATAAGTCTACAAGTTGAAGCTAATTCAATGAATCAACGTACCTATTTTCTGAAATGTTATTGTACAAAAAATAGTCGATCAATCAAATGTCTTAACTTTGAATCAAAGGTAATTGAAAGGTAGTTTTGACTATAATTATACCATACAACAAAATTTAATGTCAATTTAAGTGTCTGAAGTGCATAGATTTCGTCATTTAATATGTATTCAATTTCATCACGTTATACATTTCGGAATAAATATAATCACAAATATGTGTTTAAAGTTATATATTGTTGGAGTTTAGACAAATATTACTAGATTCTAGCCATATAAATTTTAGACACGTATGTAACCAAAAAGGAAGGGTGATAGCAGAACACCTTGCACCCTATCAAGGAGGAACATGAGTTTAAGGATTGCTTCCCAGACGAGGAAACCTTCGACCCTTCTTTCTAAATGGGGGTGCCCGAGGCACCTCATCTTCTCATTTCGTCGTTGCTCATTCCTGTTAGGCCTAAATTTATAGATTTGTACGCGTTGTGGATATATAACTTATAAAGTGATATCAAAATTGAAAGAGAAACCTACATAAATTTCAGTGGTTTAGGAACTAATTACTTAAATATATTCTAATTTTCAATATTACGAATCTTACTAAATTAAAATGCGTTCAGATTTGTCCACATACATGTATTTTGGTGTCCAGATAAAGTATTTGTGTATTTTTACAATTTTGCTTGGTAGGATTTTGAGCCCATTTCGCAAGTTTAAGACTCTCCATACCTTAATCCTACCTCGCGAGGTAGAAAGATTGTTTTTGATTCTTTCACTTGTTATTTGGTTGAAATTGTAGAAGCTTACAAAATAACTTTTAGATTTATGTGCTTTTTAGAGCCTTGTAACAACATGTAGGGGTGTATAAAACCAAACCGAAAACCGAACCAAATCGTAAACCGAGTCAAATCGGAAAAAAAAACCCGACTAGTGATTTGGTTTGACTTGGTTTGGTATTGGGAAAAAAACCCGACTATATTTGGGTTGGTTTGGTTTTAACTAAAAAAACCAACCCGACATTATATATGTGATTTTAAAATTTTATTTTATACATAACAACAACTACTTTGATATAATTTTAAAATATTTCTTGACTATTTCATAGTTTTTATCTTTTAATATATTATTTCAAGTTTAAAACTTATAATTTGGAATGATCCAATAAATATTATAGTTCATAAATGTTGATAATTATAATAAAACTTAAATCAAAATCAAATTAATACTAATGTAAAAAGAAAATCAATTCAACACTAAGAATGACAATAATATTGAATATTTGTTCTTTAGTTTTACATTGGTTTAGACAACTAAAATACATAATCTAATTTTAATTTTCCTTAAATTTTTAGTAATGTAACTAATACTTATTAAACTTATTTTAGCATGATTTAGTACTTTTAAATTATGATCATTTTCATTATAACTTTCTAATATTTATTTTATATGATGATTTCATTATTATTTTTTATTGAATATTTTTGTGTCATGAATGCAGTCTTTAAATCTTTTGTGTTATTTTTTAAGAAACACCTTAGATAATTGTATTTTGGTTGGACTAAAGAAATATTTGGAGTACAAGTTAATTATATGTTTGTATGCAAACTTTACCGAAAAAATCCAAAAATATGAAAAGATTCGAGGTTTATTAGTTTGGTTTGATTTATAAATTTAAAAATTCGACACAATGGTTTGGTTTGGTTTGGTTTGGTATTTGAAAAACCCGAACCAACCTGAGGTTGAAAAACCCAAAAAAATCCGAATTTTACTAGTGTGGTTTGGTTTATAAATTTAAAATTATTACACAAATGGTTTGATTTGATATTTGAAAAACCTGAACCAACCCGGTCATGTACACCCTAACAACAAGTTACATAAAATTAGTATAGTAGTTTAGGCTCACATATTGACAATGACATTGCAAGCAATTGTTTTCTGCATTGTAAAATTGCTATGATTGCTTAATTTCACTTTTGTTCTATGATCTAACTAATGATTTGGTCTCTTTGAATTTAGTTACATACATTGACAAGAAATGTTCATTCACTGACAATGTTTTTATCCGAGGTCGAATCCTTGCTAGTACATGTCACAATTACCTACATTATGTCAAAAAGTACTAGAGGAAAGAGTTTGTCACTTATATATGTTACATGCGCTTTATTTATTTTGGTTAGGTTTAACATCTAAGTTATTTCAGATACGAGAAGAGACGCTCCAATATTTTATCTTACATATCACCATGCTCTTGTGCAAGTGCGGCTTAACGTAATTAGGAGCCTAAAATGAAGTTTCAATTGACGCCTAACAAATTTCATACATATTTATTTTAAAATTTATTTTTCTAACTATTTAGATGCAAATTATTACTTCATTTTTTTTATAGATGATTTTTTCGAGTACTTCTTTTTATTTATAATTATTAGTTTTAGGTAAGATTTTATCAATACAACGTTGAAAAATATTATTTTATTGAAGCAATCATTATATGAATTGTTAACACAATTCTATAAATAATAACTTGATAAACTTTAAGCAAAAATGAGTTTTAAAAAATAAATAATGTGAATGTTAGCAAAGAAATGTAATAAAAAATATATACTATATACTTTTAATTATAAATAATTATTTTTTTAAATAAAAAAATAACACATAATTTGTTCTTGGTAAAAATTTAAGGCCTTCCAAAATTGAGGGCCTAAGGCATATGCCTTAATTTTATAAGGGAGAGCCGCCCCTGCTCTAGTGTGAAAGGAGGAGATCATGTTATTATTGGATAGTGCATGTTCGGACCTTATTTTGATTTATCTATAGTAACTTTTCATCATTTGTTGCTATTGTATGTGATAATATTTTGTACTTTACATAAATTTATTCAAAATTATGAGGTTTAATGTCTTGAAGGTGATTTCAGTCAATTTTGGTGATGGCGGATTTTTTTTTTACTGAAATATGGGCTTGAGTGCTTCTACTTTAATGTCTTCATCTAGGAATGATATCAAGACTTTTATTGTTTTTGTTGAATTCTAGTCTTCATTGATATTCCTTTGAACTTCAAATTTTAAAACTTAATGCTAGCAACAAATTTTCTTTCCCATTAAACCCCTATGTATTACTCATCTTATAAGAGGTTTGGCGATTCAACCTTTCTAATTATTTTTTTTTGGTGATTTAGTCTAATGATACATTGCCATTTGCCTCAATAAATACTTAAGTATCATCAAATTCTCTTTGTTTTGAAAATGTGAAAAAATAAGCTACTACACTTGTGTTAATTGTTAAGAAGGTTAGTACAAATAGTAAGAATAACCTTAACTACGTTTCAGCATTTAACATACTTACTCGTTATATGATTGACAATATTTTTCTTCGGTATCATCTAATTTCCTCTTTTTACCAATTAATAATTCACTCCTTATATAAATAAAATATGTAATGTTTGCATATGTAATAGTAAAAAATTATATCTATTATAAGTTCTCTATAATCTCATTCTCATACGTATGAGATCTATGAAAAGCTTAAAAAACTATATGTGTGAATTTGCTTATATTAATGATCCTAAACCTAAATAACAATATGGTAGGAATTAGGATAGTAACTAACTATTGTAGAATTTACAATGAAGTTTTGATTTACTTTAAACGATAAAAGTTATTTGGTTATATGAAATGTGATTAAAGAGGGCAAACACGTGTGAGAAAATAATTATATCAACTATAGTTTGAAATCTGTTTCGATATATTGATTGATATTACTTTCAATTAATAATCAAGTGTTTGTCTTAACAATCACATCTACAGGTCAATAGAAGTTATAATTATTTATAAATCTATTTTAAATTTTGTGTCTTTACTATAAGAACTTTTTTACATGTAAGAAATATGAATAGTAACAAATAAGAAATGTTGGGAGAAATCATTCTCTTCTATTCTCAAATGGTAACGGGTGATACTGAACTATTGATTAAGTTTGCATGTTAATAAATCCTTTATGTGTAAAACATAAATAAAAAGCCGTCTTAGCTCAGTGGTAGAGCGCGTGGCTTTTAACCACGTGGTCGTGGGTTCGATCCCCACAGACGGCGCTATTTGTTTGTTTTTCATTCAAATAAGTTTATTTTGCATAATTTTTGTTTTAATATCTTTTTCATTCACCAAGTTTGTTTTGCATAAATTTTGTTCTACTTTTTTTTCGCCTTGATTACCCGTCTTGTCGTCTTCTATTTTCCCTTCCCTATTATATAATTTATTTTAAAATGAAAAAAATAATTTCAAAATAACTAGCTTTGTACTCGTAGTTGTAGCCAATTTCTATTTCTATCTAAGAGATACGAAGATACTTATTACTTCATTAGATCCTTAGGATTTGCAATACTTATAATTTTTCATTAGATCGTGAATATTTCAATCAAGTAACATGAATTAAATCATAGTTTCAACATATCTTTCAAATATGTAGATCGACTTAGAAGGACAAGCATACATACCTTAGTAAATTTAGGTATTACGTAAATAGTCTGAAAATGATTTAAATCATTTAGGTTAGTTGATATTTTATGTGTGGAGAATCAAATGAAGATGATGAGCATCTATCTTTGCATTGTCAGATCGTTTTGAGATAAAGTCTTTATATTATGAGTTAATTGATTTTGATATCAAAATTTACTTCCAGGACTATGTTAGATATATTGTTGTTGTTGATGATGATGAAAAATTTTTCACTGCAACTAATACTATATGAAATTGGTATGAAAAATTATCTATTCTTTTAAAATTTTCCTGCAAGTCAAATATTAGTGATAAAACTAAAAAAATTCACAAAAGAAAGAAGTATCATGGTGCATGCTTAAATTATATGTGACATTATACAGTGCTTGTACTATCATACTCTTTATTCTTGAGGATCCTCATCAACTTTTGACCCATGAAACTCCAGGGGATTATCATAGTGAAGTCCCTTACCCTTGTCATCGTCGTACTCCTATTTGGGTTCACGGGAGCAATGACTTCTCTATTAGCTTGGGTTGTCAAAGCTTGAGTCAAGACTTGAAAATCGGCTCAAAATTTAGCATGAGTCACTTGCTTCACCAAAGGATCGATTGGGGCTTGAGGAACCTTGAGCTCCGTTCCTTCTCATATAAGCTCTTTGAAGAGCCATATCCCGAAAAACATAGGATAATAGTTAGGAGAGAGACCTTAACAAAGATGAACTATATGACACGAATTTAGCGTAGTGAAAGAAGTGAAGTTTCCTAAATGTTTTGTATCCTCCTATTCTCTTAAATGTGGTGAACAATATAAGTTCGTGAGCTTCACATTTATGAATAAGATTCTACTCAACATGGCTTTTTAGACATCTTAGGATCTTTTCTAAAACTTTGTGCTGTGAAGATCAAGTTTGGCATGATCCAAAGTATATGCTACACATGACATGGCATATATGACCCCAAGAGGCACTACACAAACCACTTGACATGTATACAACACAATAGAATATAGCATAAGAGAGAGTAGAAAATAAAAGTCTCATATCATATAAGAAGTCTAAACATAAGTAAATAATACTAAACTTTGTGTTGACAAGAAAATCTAAACCAACATAAGAGTGGTTGGGACGTCACCCATACACCACATACAAAGTCTCAAAGAAAACAATAAAATCAATAGAAGTCTTCATGGCCTTGCCCTCTAAGTATGAGAACTCACCAATCCAATAGTAACAGAGCGATCCAAACTATCCACAAGCGGGAGGAAAAGAAGCGTCGAACCCTATATTTTAAAATAATATAGGAACAAGTATGCATTAGTACATGATATGTATTAAGTATGAGGAAATACATAAAAACATAAACATGATCATATGAGGACTATAACATGATATGCATGACCAAGCCAAAACATAGTAAAACACCTTTAAAGAGAAATCAGAAATCATGAACAAGGTCAATGCATATTTAAAACATAATGAAAGATTTCATAAGAACCTTTGAAAGTAACTTAATTTTTTTTGTGGGATATTTACCGTTAATCGACATAAACCATGTGAGACATAACATGGAATTCATTGTCTTACTCCCACACCAAAGAGAGATGTCCTACTTGCCAAAGGTAATGACCATAAACTTTTAACTTAGGTGGATCATCCGCTAGCTTGATCACTTAAGACAATCCTACGAGAGCACATATTAGGGACAAGGAGATTTCTACTAGAGACTCTGTCCCTACTAACGGGAAGACCTCCATCCCAAAATCCTCTCGGTGCCAAATAAAATCCTAATGAAATTAGTCAAAAACATATTCATACCATCCTACTTGGAATTGCACAATTAAACCACCAATTCAATCATAAGTCATCATAGATTGGCTCCTTTAAATCATGATTCATATATATGTGAGAATATCTTTCACAAGCATGATTTCATAATATGTGAGAAAACCTTTCACAATTCATTGATACTTATCTCGAAAGCATCTTTAATTCATAAAACATTCGTTTCATAAAACATGCATAGCTTTCATAAATCATATTCATAAGTTCATAAGTTTTCTTTATAAATTCATCATCATAATCAAGTATAATGCGTGCTTTCATATGAAATCAGTTGAAAATGTGTATTTGAATAAAATCATGCATAATAAGATTGAAAATAATCAATTGAATCATAATAAAAAAGGACCCATGAAGATTGACATAAACCCTAATTGAATTGGAGTTTGAAGATCTTTTGGGACCCAATGGATGAATGAAATCCATTGGTGAATTCTCACATACCTTGATAATCAAATCTTTTAAAAGCAATGGAGATTGAAGAACTTGAATCTTGAAACTCTACCTTTCTTCCTTGAGTTTGAGAGAGAACTAAAGGGGATGAACTTAGATGGAATTTGGGAATTTGAGAGAATGAGAGGGTTAAGGTAGTTTTAGAAATTGAAAGGTAGTTATATGACTTAGAATTAGGGTCAAAATGGCATAGTATAGGTATTAATTGCATAGGAAAAGACCCAAACACCCTTAAGAAATAATTATTGGACAGACCTACGGTCCGTAGGACTTTCTATGGCATGTACTGATCAACCGTAGAACCAATTTTAGAAACCCAAAAATCTATACAAATTCTATGAGACCTTTCTACGGCCTGTCGTCTGGTATATGGTCTGTAGGCCTCACCCTTAGACCTTAAATTGTCAAAATCACCTAAGTCCAATCATCATTTAACGAGACCCTTGTACGACTCGTAACCAAAACTATGAATCGTATCATAGACCATTTGTCCTCCAAAATCTCTAAGCATGGAACCATCCTACGGATACCACCTACGATCCATATATAGTCTATTCGACATCGCATCCTGTCAAATCGTAGCTTATCATCAGAGACTTGACATTTTTCCAAAATTCATATCTAGTGTCTATGAGAGACATCCTACGCTCCGTAGAAATAACTACGACTTGTTGGTCGATTCATAGAACTGAATTTCTGCAACTTTTTCTGATCTTTTCAATCCAAACTCGATTTATGATTTCCGAGATGTTACAATTCCTAAGACTAAGACACAACATTTTGGCTTTCAAACAAGGGGTTTTCATGTTAAAAAAAGTCTTCATGCTCGCAGCTTCCGAAATTCTTAAACTATCATAAGTAAGGCAAAAGTTAGGGCTGTAAAGGCACCATAGTAAATTGTTCCTCATAAGTTTTCTTCTCCTATGTATGTAAGGTTTCAATGAAGTACTATTCCTTTCACTCTCATGCCTAAAGCACTTCCCTTTCCAGAATTTTAAAATTGTTAGAAGCATCAAGCTAGTTAGGACTTTTTTATGAAATTATGATCTTACTCTATAAATTTCTATTTTCAATGTGTTATTTTGGTTTTAAAAACCTTATTGCATTGGTTTGGCATGATTTCTATGGTCTCTTATGCATTTATGATGTTTAAAGATAAAACTAGTCATTCTATGATTTACAACCTAAATACAAGTTATTTTTAAGATATGACTTTTGAGCTTAATCTCACTTGTGATATAAATGATAAGAGGTTTATATATCCATGAGCATTATATGAATATATATATATATATATATATATGTTATTTTGAAAGGAATATTTAGTATTGAGAGTATGCAGATCTAGAAACTTCCAATTTCATAACTACGCGCCAATGTAGGATTATGTTTAATCGATTTGATGGTTGACTTTTAGTCCATTGAGGCTCATGTTAGTGGATCCACATAAGATAATGATAAGATTCTATATCCCGGTAAAGTATAGGACAACCCATCCAACTAGATTATAAGTTGGGTGTCATGAGCTCTAATGACGTATATATATCGGTTATAAGAAACTCCTAAATTATGCACTTTTTATGATATGCTATTTTATGTCTATGGTAATGAAATATTTATGTTGTAAGCTCAGTCTATAATTATGCTTATGAAAGAGGATTTTCAAACTGATATTCATGCTTAGACTCCGGATGTTTGAATTTAGGTACATATCTTAATAAAAAATATCCATTCACCAGCAATGTTTCTATTAGAGGTTGTAGCCTTGTTGGTACATGCCACACTGTTAAGATGAATAGGACTATCATTGTTCAATGCAATTACCTACATTATGTTAAGAAGTACCAGAGGCAAAAAGCTTGTCACTTATACTATGTTGCATGCACTTCATTTCTTCTTTTGTTAGTTTTAATACATAAGTTATATCATGTACGAGAAGAGACACTTCAGTAATCCAGCTCACATATCATGCTTCCGTGTGAAAATAGGATATCATGTTACTTTTGAACAATTTATATTAGGACCACCTTTATTTGATTTCTCTAAAGTAATTTTTCATCATTTTCTATTATTGTACGTGATAATATTTTGTGCTTCATATATTGACCTTTATCCAAAACTATGAAGTTTAATGTCTTGAAGGTGATTCTAGCTGGTTCAGGTGGTGGCGAAATCTTTTTTATCGAAATATGAGGTTGAATACTTCTATTTTTAATGTTTACACTACTGGCTGCAAGGAAACAACTGAATTGACTTTTCTAACTCTCTTTAAAAGAGACTGCTTTCAAATTCACTTGCCCTAGAACCTGCTCTTTTTATATATTGATCTAGAATCAACTATTTTCATTCGTGATCCCAGCCCCGAAATCACTTCATTCCAGCGTCTCCTCAGTCTTCTTGCATCTTTCCAGCCTAGAAATGACGTCAAGACTTTTAATGCTTTTGCTAAATTCTAGTCTTCGTTGATTTTTCTTTGAGCTTCACATTTAGAAACTTAATGCTAGTAATAAGTTTTCTTTCTTTCCTATTAAACCCCTATGTACTACTCATCTTATAAGAGGTTTGGTGATTGAACCTTGTTTTAAAAAAGATTTTTTGTTGATTTAATCTAATGGTACATTGTCATTTGCACAATGAATACTTAAGTATCAATAGATTCTCTTCATTATAAAAATGTGAGACTATAAGCTACTACACATGTGTTAATTGTTAAGAATAATTATACTAGTAAGAGTAACCTTAACTACCTTTGAGGGCTTAACAGATTTATTCGTGATATAACTGACAATGATTTTTTTCGGTATTCATCTAATTTCGTCTTTATACCAAGTAATAATACACTTCTTATATAAACAAAAAATTATATAGATTATAAGTTATGTGTAATTTTATTCTCATAAGCATGATATATATATATGATAAACTTAAAAGATATCTGTGAACTTGCTTATATTAATGGTCCTAAACTTGTATAACGATATGGTAGGGTGACAACTAACTATTGCACACTAGCTAACTTACAATGAAGTTTTGATTTACTTTAAAAGATAAAAATTATTTGACATTATATAAAATGTTTTAAGAGGGCGATGTGTGAGAAAATAATCATACCAACTATAGTTTGGAATCAATTTTATATTGATTGACATTATTTTCAATCATTATCAATTGTTTGTCTTAACAACTACATCTACCGGTCAATCGAAATTTATAGTTATTTATAAATCTATTTTAAACTTTATGTCTTCATTATAGGAATTTTTTTTGGAAAGAATCATTCTCTTCTACTCTAAAATGGTAAGGGATGATAGAAAACTATTTACTCGTGTTTTGATTAAGTTTGAATAATCCATGTGTAAACTATAAACAAGAAGCCGTCTTAGCTCAGTGGTAGAGCGCGTGGCTTTTAACCACGTGGTCGTGGGTTCGATCCCCACAGACGGCGCAATTTATATTTTATTCTCTCATTCAACAAGTCCACAGACGGCGCAATTTATATTTTGTTCTCTCATTCAACAAGTTTATTTTGCATAATTTTTGTTCTACTTTTTTTCCTCCTCGATTTTCTATCTTGTCATCTTCTATTTTTCCTTTCCTACACTCCTTATATAATTTATTTATTTTTAAAATGAAAAAATAATTCTAAATTTGTTATAAATCAAGCTCAAAGCAATATATGTATAAAGAGAAGAAGACAAGAGAAGTAGATGAAGGAGAAAGACTTTTCTTCTATTCAACTATGTCTTACAATGGTGAATGATATCTCTATTTATAGGTTGAAATCAATCCAAAGGTCACCTTGTTGAATTCCAAATTAGTAGATACATTGTTGTCCCAAAAGGTTCATATCACCTAGGGAATACACATTCATGATAAGTATAATAAGCTTATGGATAAACTCAATAGACAATCCACTTAGTTCAATGGATTTATAACACCCCCCTTGGATGTCCATAGATAATGTGCCTCATTAAAACTTTACTAGGAAAAATCTCAGTGAAGAAAAAAGAGTACACATATTTTTTAATACACATTATTTGTTGCCTCATTGAAAATCTTGTCGTGAAACTCCGGGGACAAAAATATCAATCAAGACAAAAAAAGTGCAACACGATTATACTCCCCCAATTGAAACATCACTTAATTTCTTGTGATGATGTCATCCAATCTTATATACCATCTTCTCAAATGTTGATATTGATAAAGTCTTTTGAGATCAAATCACATTCACAAAGATGTTGCATCCTTGAACTCATTCGATATATCATTTTTTGATTTCATGGATATGATGAGGCTTTGAGCTTACCCGAATACATTCTTGAAAATTATCTATTTGTGACCTTGTTGTTGCAAGTAAATTTCTCATTCAACTTGTTCATAACAACCAACATCTCGTGGACACTTTCATTTGCAATTGGTTGTATTGTAGGATAACTTCATATATGTTCTTGATGTCATTTCAACGTCTTCTCATTGAGGGGGTATCGGAATCTTGTCAATAAACTCACTGCAAATATTTAATCATACATAGCAAGGTTCATTAGTGTCCCAATTGACTGATATATGGAGTTTCATCACTAAGAAACTCTTCATCCTTCTCTTGATATTGAAATGGATCTTTATTTATGTCAAGTAATTTCATAATCATTGGGGTACTCAATGAATGTGATTTATTCATGAAAATTACATAAAAAAATTCTATGTGTGTAGATTGATGGACAAATATTTCGGTTGCCAAATTCTCAATCATGAGGTCAAGACAAAATTTTGTCTAACCAAGATCTTTTCATTTTTTATTTTCTTTTCAAACACTCAACAACTATTGAAATCTCTTTAAGAGTGCTAAAGTTGTTCAAGTCATCAACATACACAACTATTATAACAAATTCAGATCCTAACCTTTTTATAAAAATGCAAAGACAATAAGGTCATTTTTTATACCCTTTCTTCCTTGATTATTTCAATCCACGTAAAGATTCTTGAAGCTTTAGTGAAAAAGTTTCTTTCAAACTTTTCTATGCTTCAGACACCTTGAATGCTTCGATGATTTTTATATAACCTTCATTGTCTAGCTAGAAATGACAATTATTCATTATATGCATTCAAGTTTTTCATATGTTGCGTATCAAAACAAACCTCATTGTATCAATCATAGGGTAAAATATCTCCAATAATGTCAGAATTTTTGCCAAAAACTTTTATGCCCCAAGGGAAAAGTTTTCATAACATTTATGCCACAGATTTCACAACATTGTTTGTGTGGTGAACATCTCTTTTAAGGAGAAATTTATATCATTATTGTCATGGTCAAAATCATTACAAGCAAAGCTTGTTTCTTGATTTACTTTTGTCATTAGTATCTTCTCCCTTTTGTTTAATACATGACAAAATATTTTTGACGAACAAAAATACATAATCAATGACAAATTTTGTGGTCAAGAATTATTCCTTCTTTTTCCATTTTGATCATAATAAAATGTATCACAATATTTGTGATGTACTAAAAGTACTTGACCAATGACCATTTATACCAACATAAAATTTCTTTATTTCTCTCTAATCTCCCATAGGGGTGAGTTGTGATATTTATTAAATCATACATGAGTATGTCCTTATTTATAATTTTCATCATCTCTTAACACATTCAAGAATGGTCCACTTTTCATGATACTTACCACAAGTCACATTCTCTTCCAGGAATTGACCATAATCATATATACATGCTTCATAATTATTCCTTTCATTAAAAGTTCATTGTCATGCTTTGAAATTTATCATATTCATGATATGACATACCTCGACATCACTTTTGGAAGTCAAGTGTATCACCACTTTTTCATCCTTTTCTTTGATGGAGGATTTATAAACTTATCAAATTATTAGGTCCCATAACAAATATGTTTCTAATGACCTTTCATACCATTTTGATGACAAAATTACCTTCATATTTTGAAGGACTATTTGGAAAAATTACAGTGTTCTTCATTTTTACCACAATGATAACTATTATTATTTTGTCTTTTGTCACACCCACATTCATTATACAATCTCAATAGTCATCTTTTAGACTTATCATGTACTGCTACCACATTTATTTTTGAGAATGGAATCATGTGTTTCATAATTTTCATCAAGAGCACATTAGTTTGCTTATTCATCATTATGGTGCATTAGGACTTAAATCCAACATCTTACCCTCTTAATTTGATGAAACTTGAATTCATCATTTTACCCTTAACCAATGAGGTAATAAGCCAAGGTGTAACATGACTCACCCATAATCCTTTAAAAAAAAAATTATGTTCACTTAATTATAGAAACAAAACACGTTTGCTTCTTTGTACTTCAATTCTCTTCTGAAACAAAATTGTTAGAATTACACAAATTAAAATCTACAATTGTTGGGGTAAAACAAATTAATGTATTCAATCTTTATATAACACATGTAATACAATAAGTCATTCATATAGAAAAAATTCGATGTAAAAGTCGAAACAAGAGGCTTAAAATGATTTCTTCATATTCTAATGGAAATAATACTAAGACAAATTATTTTCAAGTTATAGTTTTTCCCTTGTCTTTTCACAGTCGTACAACTTCAATTCTTTACAAGGAGGGAGTGAAGTTGTTTTAATAATTGTAATTTTCCTTCAATGACCCACATAACCTTTATAAGAAAAAAATAATATGAGATTTTCAAAAATGGAGAATATGCAATCAGATCTCAATAAGACATAAGAATTGAACAATAATATCATTTTTTTTGTAAATTAAGAAGTATTTCCACCATTTTATTGATAAGTATGTGATTCATTATGAATCTTATGTGAGACATCTATTAATTGTCGGCAATATAAATATTTTGATGATAAAGATCAAATCCTCTATGTGGTTCTAAAGAAAGTAACCTCATAGCAAAAATCAAATCCAAACTTGACTTACCTTGACTCTCATCTTACAAAATGTGTTTGTATAAATATCTAAAAGCCACAATAAATTATTCATGGTGGCAGATTGCAATATCAAGATCTTCAAGAATCATACTCTATTATCCCAAGAACAAGAAACAACACAACAACTTGATTAAATTCTTAAAATCCCTATTATATATTATTGGCCTTTTCAACTTCAAGAATCATGTTAAAGAACTTACTAGCAATGATTCAATTAGTCCAATAATTTCATCTCACCTCAAGAAAATAGCCGTTTCGAAGTAGCTACAGATTTATCCAAAAAAATCAAGAACAAATGAATTTTAGTGAAGAATATAAGAGAATGGAATCAATATGAGATTATATCAAACATATTACTTTTAATCACCCAAATCAATAAACTTATAAACTACTCAATGATGATATCATTTTTTTCTTAGTGAAAAAATAAAATTAAAAAAATCTTTGGAGTAAGAGATCAAAATGTGGTTAGAACTTTGTGCTGATAACGTATTATAAATAAAAGGAAAATATTAAACTAAAATAACAAAGAAAAGGAAAGAAAGAGTAGTAATTATAATTTTGCTTCTCTCTTGTATATCTTTATTTCACATAGAATGGAACACACATGCACACACGCACGCACACTTCTATCTTGTATATTTTTATTTCACATAGAATGGAACACACACACACACAGAGAGTTATACTTTTATATAATTGTCATTATTTATAATAATCAAATTTTATTTGAAATCGCTTCTTTTTATTAGGTACACATATCTATGTTTTATTTAAAAATGAATACGACAGAGTTTTAAGAGTCGCCACTTTATTTTTAAGGTAAAATTAAGAAAACTATTTTTTTTTCCAAAAGATTAAAACAAAAATCTAATGAAAATATTAAAAGGGAGTTCGGGGTTCATATTAGCATTTCGGGAAGGGTTTGAAAGCACCTGAAATGCCCGCTAACATGCAGTTATCCAATAATTAACTATTTGACTAATTGATTTTTTTTTTTAAAAAAAGAAGAAATAAGCATGCTTAAACAAGTTTAGGAGATAGACAAACTTGAAGACTAAAAGACATTTTTTAGGAGGGAAATAATATAAGGGATTATTTAAGTAAAATATTTATTCAAATAATAAAATAAGTAAAATTATTTTGTCTTTAGAAAATCTCAAAAATGACTATCTTTTGGGGAAATCGAATTAGGAAAATGTTAAGATTGACTAGCAAATAAACAAGTAAACAAAAATTAAACAAATAAAATAAAGAGTTACTTTTGGGCCCAAGTCTGGTTTTCTGTTCGCCTGGGCCAGTACTTGGGCCTAATTTATATTTTGGGCCTTTTAGCCACTTTGCACCTGTCCTAGACTACCATAAAAACTGAATTTCTTTTGGGCTTTAGGCCCAATTTCACCTGTCCTAAAACTAGCATATGATACTAAAAATAAATGGGCTTTTGACCCAATTGCAACAAAACACAAAGCTGGAAATTTGGGGATTCTCAGGCCCATTTCTGCTCCAATATACAGCGTATACACTGGATGTATATCACTGTATATCTTATAAATACAGCTGTATACGACACGTATACAATCCCTTCTTTCCGCTCCGAGACCTGTACATCGATTTTCAGGACTTATTCTTCATTTTTTCTTGCTCTCCGACTCAATATAGGAAGGAATTGAGCCTTTACAGCTCTCTCCACAAAATTTCCAAGATCCAACTTCTAATGACATTTGAGATATTTTTACAAAATGATCAGAATACTAAATCTTTGAAGCTTACTATCAACTAGTCACTTAATTCATGCACATATAGGAAACTTTAAGATAAAGAAAAGGCAGCCGACATAAGAGAACTTAAAACAATAACCGACTCTATCTTTTAGGACCTCTACAGGCAACCAAGAAGGATTTAGATAGTAGCATTAAGATTACAGATCTACTGAACAATGCATCAAACTTTGAGAGAAAAGAAAAGTGACCAACAAAGCAAACATATAGCCATCAGGCAATAAACTAAGTGAATCATATTATTGCCTAAATAAACACATGACTTTGCCATGCATTTAAAACGACTTTAAACAACCAGGTCACTGCTTATGTAACTCAACAGAAAGACAAACACAATTAGAACTAAGCCAAAAAGAGGACAGGCAGGCTTGAAATGAGATCAAACTTGAAGAAACTCGACCCCAAGTTATTAATCCCGGGTCCTCAAAATAGAAAACAAATATTCAAAGAGAGAAAATCAGCATGATTCAACTATAAATTTGCAAATTTGAGCTAACATTAAAGAAAGTCTGCAACAAGCAACCTAAATAATTCGAATAAGACAGTCAGACATACACAACTATGAGACAAAATCACACAGATATGAAGCCATTTCAGAGACCAAAAATAAAATAATTATCTCCCAATAACTAAGAGGCTCAGGCTTGCTTCAGTAAACATATTCGAAATGAGGAGAAAAGAAAAACAGAAAATAAGTTCACACGACTATATATGTTAATTCATACAATAGCTTACGACAAAGAACGAATACACGATGATCAGTTAGAAGTTCTAAATAAAGAAGAAAACAAGAATGAAGCCATATAAACCCAACCAAAAACAGATTCATCACATAACGCTTGGAATCGAAATAAAATGTAAATGATGAAGGAGGTAATACCTTCTTCAAAGCAGCAGAACTGAAACGACGAGTTGAAAATCTTTCCACCACCACGTGAAAGGAACTCCAATGGAAGTTTCCGAAAAAAAAAGAATAGAGAGCTTAGGACGAGAGCTCCATATTCGAAGCTCTTAACTCAATGACTATAGAAGTCGAAATATCTCTTGAGAGCCTATATCACTGTGTTTTGCCTCTATTCTAATGAGTGCCCTCTTTTTTTTTCCAAGAATCAATTCCTATATGTAATTCTAGTCACCGTTTGTTAGATGAAATCCAAAGGAAACGAAACCTAAAAAATGAAATTCCCCCCTCTGAGTTATCTCCAGCGTTTCCATATATTTTTCAACCGATTTCACTGAAGAGGAACACGAGCTTTTATAGAAAAGGTATTAGGGTTGTCTTGGGGAGAAAATATGAGAAATCAGATAAGACTTCGGGTTATTTTTGAATTCCAAAAAACTGAAGAAATATCCTGCTTCAATGCCAAATCATAGCAAATTCCAATGGGAAGAAGGCGAGGTGGTCAGCCTCGATTGAATCGACTGTCATTGAGGGGATATGTGGATCAATCTCACGCTGGAAAGGATAAAACGGATTGCTCCTTCTGTACGAGTTTACTAGCGAGGGAGAAAGGAGAAGATGACGATAATAAAGCTGTTATGCGCACGTAGACGCCGTGAACTGCTTTTTGTGAAAGCTCCGTCTGCTTCTCTTTGAATTATTGTTAAGCGTTAAACTTCTGGGTTCTCTTGTTGATTGAGAAGTGGATCGGGCCGGGGTCAGGTATGTTGTACGTATTGTTGTTGTAATATGCACTGGTTTCTTTTAGATGTGAATGGGAATGGGCCTGGGAATTAACAATGGGGTTGGATTGAAGGAATTAAGGTTTTGGGCTTGAGGAATATAGTGGGCTACGTAGATTGAACGGAAAAATGGCCCAAAATTTGGTCTAAATAAGGAGTAAAAGAGGGGTTAGATCTTGGAGTTTAAGAAATAGCCAAATTGAGTTAAATTAATAAATTCGGTTAAAACCTAAATAAGAGGAATTAATATTAATTAATTAACAAACTTCTTAATCTTAACGAAATAAAAGAAACAACATAATTATAAACTAATTATCTAGAAAATATAACTATAATTTAAACTAAACTAAATAACCAAATGTTTAAGATAAAACTAAAATCGTTTTGAGACGATTTTCGAATATTCATAAGATGTACTAATTATATACGTAATTATATAAAACATATATAGTATTTCAAAATTTATAAAATGACTAAAATTACTTGAAATATAACTTATAAAATTAATTATTTCAAGTCGTTTGAAATTAAGAAGCTCAAAAATTAATTCTATCGTGGATGGTCAAAATTGGGTGTCAACAGTTGTCCTTCGTTTGACTTGGATTGATGAAAGAAATTTGAGGCAAATGAAATTGACGAATCCAATTTTGATCGACCAAATCTTCCTCTTTTCTGAAAAGGGATTTTGGTAAGAACTTTAGGAATTATGGCCGAACCCTGGAAATGAGTTTCCTACATATCTCAGGCTATATGAGAATTCAGGTCACTTGTAGTTCGATATGCTTGATTTAACGCACTACTCTGAAAGAAATCAAAAGTTATCCCGACATCGAACTATGAAGGGACCGAAATGCTTGAGAATAAGATTTACAAGAGAATGTTGGAGTACAGCTGAGTTTTCAACATTGAGCCCGCCTACATATCCTTAAACATTAGGAATCAGGTTGTTTGTAGTTTGACTTGATCGGTTGAAAAGGAAATCTATTATGCAAGATAACCTTTGATTCTGGAGGAGTGACAAGCTAATTGAGTATGAAAAAGAGGCATGCAACCTCTTAGCCATGAATGCAGAGCTCTTCATATCCATAAGTAAGAACTTACACAGACATATTTTCCAAAGATCTTGGTGCATTGCCACTCAGATTGGAAATTCGCTTCCGGTGAACACCAAGAACTTTTCGAATGCGAAACTGAAACTAACAAACTCCAAGAAAAACCCACATGCCTTCTGATAGGCGTGTGGTTTGATTGTGGTGGAAGTCACTCCTCAGCTCGCGTCCTAAGAGTTTGATACTCCTCTTCGGACTATATCCAAGTTCACTGCTAAGAAAAAGTTTCACGTTGTGCAGCATCCTTGTTGATGTCGTCCGCACCGTTTGATTTGAAAATTCATCCTTTTAGATTCTCTCGACAAAGACTGAAACAAACTTGTTAGTAAAAACTGTAATTGAAAACAGTAGTAGCATCTCTTGCGATACTTTTTAGTTATCTTCTTGCAAGTTTCTGTGGATACTCCATTGTCTTGGTGTGTTAAAATCACTATTGCTTTGAAAGATGTCATATAGGTATGTTTAGTATATGTCTGCACACTCAAAGTAAATAATTAGTAGACATAGCACCGTTTTAGCTAGCGGCTTGAATAAAAAAATAAAGAAAGATCATTCATATAATAAATGAAAATATCTTAATGGATAAGCTTAAACATTTTTTTTCAATTAGATGTGAAAATAAAGAAGTATTGAAGGTAAAAGATAATGGATACCACATTTGAACATCATATGTCCATTAACTCATGATTTGATGAGGATTTGGAGATGTCATTGCTTGTTTTATTGCATGGCGAACCTCGATGTTCTCTGCAACGAGCCAGATGGCTTGATAATGACCCAAATGTAATGAGGTGGATGGCTCGATGATTGTTCAACTGTAACGAGGTAGATGACTCGATAATTATCCAATTGTAACGAGGTGGATGACTCGATAATGTTCCAACTGTAATGAGGTGGAGGCTCAAAAATATTCCAATTGTAACTAGGTGGATGGCTCGATAATATTTCAACTGTAACGAGATGGATGACTCGATAATATTCCAACTGTAACGAGGTGGAGGCTCGATAATATTCCAACTATAACGAGGTGGATGCTCGATAATATTCCAATTGTAACGAGGTGGAGGCTCGATAATATTTCAACTGTAACGAGGTGGATAACTAGATAATATTCCAACTGTAATGAGGTGGAGGCTCGATAATATTTCAACTGTAACGACGTGGATGACTTGATAATATTCCAATTGTAATGAGGTGGATGACTCGATAATATTCCAATTATAACAAGGTGGATGGCTCGATAATAGTCTAATATAGTTCAAAAAAGGAACCTGAAATGAACAAACAAATATACGAACCACTTATAGGGTGGCTCACCCAATAAAATTATATACTAAAGTCTTTGATCAGCCAATCAAAACACATAATCCACTTATGGGGTGGATACCCAAAAAATTTTGAAAGCTTGACCCTAACATTGTCAAGAAACACATACGCCTAAATTGCTACGCGACAATCATACTAAAAAAAATTATATCGACGTCTATGCACATCGCGACTACAAATTTATCTTAAAAGAAATAGAATTATCGAGGTGAATGACTTAATTCCTTCACACAAAAATTAAAGTCACTTCCGTCTTCCTTGACAAACTCAACAAAATTTGAGTTTGTTGCTGACATCTTCAACTGTTGTCGAAAACTTGTAACGTTTCAGTAACTTCGAGTGTCATGAGAATATAGTGATCTCCAACATCTTTTTGATATGATGGGCCTAGTGATATTCCCTTGCAACACTTCTAAGATAGTGTCACTTTTGATCATCTTTAGATTTGATGTCAATTTCACATATGATCCTGACTTTACCGATACTATCACCTGCAAAGCTTGACACCAAACATTAGTATTGACGATGAAGTAAAGAATATAAGTAAAGATAAAGCGTTAGACTAAGTCATTTGGCTTATCAAGAATAGGCTATGATGAGCCTCATGGTGACTGTGATTGTGACTCGTCACTAGCGGTCCTCCAATACGTTGTTTCTTAAAACTTTGAGAGAATCTATTAGCATTTGTCTTCAATATTCCTGCAAAACAAAAAGAAACTGTTTATAAATCACTTGAGACAACATAATGAAATGAAGATAAAATGAGATGGAAAGTTCTCTAAGTTCTGTTGATGAGGCCACGATGGGTGTAAATGACGCCTTTTGTTACACTTGACAGCTTTACACAACCATTTTTGTGACTTCGATGTTCTTGCATCTAAAGAAAAATTTTTAGTTTGAAAGACTGATTTGTGTTGGTCTTGTCTTCATACTCATTCATGCAATTGGCTACACGCCCGTCCATCCTTTTTAAGATAGTCTTGATGGAGTTTTTGAGGACCCTCCTCAAAATTTTTGTCCCAATCTAAAATACGGAGAAACTCTTGTAACTTTCTTTGTTAATTCTGAGGTTGCTCATTCTGAAATTTTGAGGTCCCTTCCTCAAAATTTTGTCACAGTTTGCTTCAATAATAATTATAAGTCTTTTAACAAATGACATTTTTGTGAAATTTTTAAGATCGCCTCAAATATTCTGTCCCAGTTGCAAACTTGATTTTCTAGAAAATTTAATCCTAATTTTTCCAAATCCACTCAAATCTAAAGTCCATCTTCAAATGAATTTTTGAGATCCTCTCAAAATTTTTGTCCAATTTCCATTATAAAGAGAAATAGAAATCTTACGGGGAATATGATCGAGCCGTTGGGGCACCTACGTATCTCGTTGAGGCAGGAATTAGGTCAAACGTAGTTCTCTCTCTCAAGCATTAACAAAATAGGAAATTTTGATAAGGAAACGATCGAGGCCGACAAAGATCGCCTACGTATCTCATTCTTGAGAATTCAGGTCGAACGTAGTTCAAGTACAAAGAAAATATTAAAGGGGGTAGATGGGGTGACCAAGGTCGACACAAGCCGCATACGTATCTCATTCTTGAGAATTCAGGTCAGATGTAGTTCATTACAAGGAATGTGCGATAAATTGGAAATAAGAGATTAAATATGCATTTTAATAAGAAAGATAACAATAACTTCATATGCAAAATTTTGGCCAATCTGGGCATGCTTCTTTTCAACCTTTGATGATGAACATCTTCAAATAACTCTATTCAGAAAAATCTCACACTTACTCTTAAGCATCCAATACGTTATCCCTTGAGGTGGCTTCCTCAATATTGATCAAATTATTGTTGATCATGTTTTGGATCTTGTGTTTGAGTGTTGAACAATTCTTTGTGTCGTGTCCAACCGCTCCTAAATGATAAGCACATCTTTGATCAGCCATGTAAATTTTTTTCTAAGGATTGACTAGTCGTCTTTCTATAGGATGGAGCATATCCATCGCTTTCAACCTTTCATAAAGTTGAGTTTAAGATTCCAAAACAAAAAGGTTTCAAAATAGAATCAATTACTTTCAATGAGTTCTTAACTTTCACTAAAGATTTTTATATACGTTCTTCTATAGATATGCAAATATAGAATTTTATTTGCATTTTATTCTACAAATAGGTCGATGGGGAAAATAAAACTCCCCACCTTAGAATAGAAATGATCTTTATTCTTTTGTCAACAAAAAAGTTATTATTCAATGAATAATAAATAGAGGATTTCCTAATTCTATTATTTTATATATCAATCGAAAAGCGAATAGAGTTCCGTTACATATGGATTGGTGAGCTAATCAATATCAAATAGGAAAGGTAAATCGTTCAATTATTCAATTATTATCTAATTGAATAATTGAAGAATAATTGAATTATTTTTTCAAGTTGATTCAAATTATTCGTGTAAATACTTTAGGAGCCTTCCTAAAGTTTGGATGAGAGAATCGTTTTTGATTGACATTATGGTTTCGATATTTCCTTTATGAAGCTGACTGCATATGGGTAAACGTCACCGTAGATACCTCTTTTACTTTTTCCTTTGACATATCTGTCGCGCCCCATTTTTCGCAAAACGGGTTTTGGTGCACGACCTAACAACTCTTTTGGGCTTTGGGTGATTGAAAAGTCGCCACCTAACGAATTAAGGCGCGTTAGAGCACCTATCTAACCTAACTAAGTCTAGCTAAGGTCAACGAATCAGAGATCAGGGTAAGGGTTCAAGTTACCTCGACGGGAAGGTGTTAGGCATCCCTCGAGGTCCACAAATGTGGGTCCCGACCGTGTCTCATGCGATATGTGGGGGTTACAAGTAGCATTTAAGGTCACTTCATTATTTTGGTTATTTATTAGAATGATTACTAAGTGATGACTAACATTAAGCAATTAATACCATTTTATTTATTTATCTATTATTTAATTAAATATGCAAAAACTATGTGATGACATAATACTAAATAACTCGCATAAATAAAATTTTAGAAGAAGCAAGAAGATAGAAAGTAGACAAGTATATGAGCAAATATCATTTTTATTTAATTAAACTACCCCAAATAAATATAATTATAAACAGATAAAGGGATAAAGGAAAGGGAGACTCTGAAGGACTTTAGGATCAGCACTCGACTTTATTTTTATTTTTTTTGATAGGCTTCCGTGTAGGGACAGACAAAACCAAGGTTTGTCGCTTTAAGCCTGAGTCGATGTCATCATATCCATAGGGCCTAAACTACCCCTACCCTACCACCGCATGCTTTTCGTCTCTAAAAAGGTGTCTAGCGCCCCCACGTAAGGTCCAAGAGGCATTGAACTATTATTATGGTAGATGTAGACAAACAAAAATATAATAGGCCCACCTAGACACCAAGTCAAACAGTTTGGACGAGCATTTAGCACATATGGTTTGATACTGGCCTCTAGATTTTATTTAAACATACTAGCAAACACAGATAAAGTGAAAGGTCTCAGGCTAAGTGTGTGCATACAAACAAATATTATAACAATTATTTTTAGAGCATTAGATACACTGAGCAAATATACAGACATTAGAATAGCATGATTATTAATTAAGGGTAGCCAAAAATTATTACAGAATGCAAATTTTAAAGAAACAGGGAGATACTTAAGTGTTTAAATCTGTCAAAGCCATATGTGCAATTAATTATATTCGAAAATATGCACATAGATAATATTTAATATGACAAATTACTTAATTCCAATAGGTAGGGCTTCTAGTTAATTAGCACGTTGGAGATTATTTAATTATTTAACATGCTGAAAATAGTTATTTATTGATTATTTTAAGTGGCAAAAAAAAAAAAAAGGAATATGTTAGCAATTGTTATTTAATAGCGGAAATTCAGCAGGCAGGTCGATTTTAATTTGAACATTTATTACAGATTTTATTTGTTAAACATGCTATGATTACTAAAATCTAATTTTGACACAATGGATTTAATTAAACTAATTAATTAACACTAATCATATTTGTTGGATCCTATTCACATGATTTCTAAGTGATTGAAAAGTTGAAAAATTCATAGCACCTATAGGCATGATACTCTAAATAAATAAAATTAAATCTACAATCTATAGGCATGGTTTCTAAACTTCATATAACACAAAAATATAAAAGAATTAATGAACTACTATCAACGTATAAATTCTAATTTAGCTATGGATTGACAATCCTATGAGCATGAATTCTAAGACATTTTAAATTATTAACATACATTATTTCAAAAGAAGAAACTGATTAATTAATTTATTTATTAGTTACGTCAAACATGGTCTTCAAACATTGTATCTATATGAACAAGTCGAAATTAAGTTCGAATACTTAAACACTACACCCAATTTTATTTTATTTTATTTATATAAACCCTATAGACATAATATCTAAATCATTTAAACTAATTATTAAATCCTCTAGGCAAGGTCTCTAAGTGAAGAACAAGATCCATAACCTCTATGCATAATTTCTACACCCAGATAATATATTAAGAATTATATAACTCCTATAGGCATAGTTTCTAACGGTAAGCATACTGGACATTATAATAAAATATATATATATATATATATATACATACGCAGCTTCTGAACATGCTGTAAAATCATTTAAACTTGATAAATCAACTGACAAAATCAAATTAAAACATACTGGATTATGGACTAATTGATTAACTTAAGTGCTTAAAACAGTTCATATTTTTTAATAAAATTTATTGACATACTGTTCAATTCTTAAACAAGCAGAAATGTTAAAGCAAGCACATAGCAGAAAATAATCGCCTTAACTTAATTTAATGAACGTGCCGACAAAGTTTTATTATTTTAAGTTGCAGCAGAAAGAAAAAGTACAGATTTGATTCACTATTTTAACATGCAAGAAATTAATTAATGACGCCTACAAATATGATTTCTAAACACCAAAATCAATCAAATTATTTAAACCTTATAAGCATGATATCTAATTGTATTACCTGTCAGACTCTAAATTTTTTTAAGTGTTCAATGACAAAGTCATAAGCAAAATTGTTTATATAAGATATATTCTAATGCTTGCCTAGTTTATTATATGAGCAACATAGACCGATTTTAGCAAACACTCGTATTATCATGAAATAAATAAATGAAGCAGAGAGCACGTAATTCCCCTCCCCCCTTTAGACGATCCCCAAATACATTCCATATATAGAGAGTTAGAGTTTACAAATTATTACAAAACAACTAATAGTAATTAGATAATATACAAAATATAAAGTAAGCAAGATTAGCTTGTCTAATGTTTTCCTCCCATGACAACTCTTCAAGATCTTCAATCTTTAAGTTCAAGAAAACCTGTTAAAGTAAGAAGACGAGTAACAACAAATGTGCACGGTACGATTTGTTTCACATATATGTAGCCTCATAATCATTTAAACAAAAACACACAAAATACATTGCATAGAAGAGAGAGGTGAAGAGGACTAGCATGGATACTTCACTTTTATTTATTTGTTTCGGCCACACAACAATATTCACAATTAATAATGCAGTACAAAATTTAAACTGATGAAGAAGAACTAACCTAGTATGCAGAAAATTATTATCAGCAATGGAGTCAACCTAATTTGATGCTCGACCCGAACACAGCAAGACAGAATAGAGAAGCACGACTTAGAATGTTCACCGGACTTTCAAATTTTATTTTTTTAGAACAGAGAGTACTATTTTTCTATTATTCCCGTGGGTAAACCTGAGTTCTCTTTCTTTTAAAAGAATGAGGGTGTCTTTATATAGGGGAGGAGAGGGCACGAAATAGGACAAGAAAATTTTTAGGACAAGAATAATTTTAGGACCAATTAAAAATACTTTTCCTTATTTCAAAGAAGAGCCAAATCAGAATTATTTTTAAAAAAAAAAATTATTAAATATAAACAAGTAACAAATCTGTCAAATTTTAACTAACTAAGGTAAAAGGAATCAATCACAAATTTTACCAAGTTCGAATTTATGGGCAATCACGATTTTGCAGAAAAGGGAAGAACAATTATTGACATATAAAATCAGCATTATTTAACATAATTGGATTTAAGCAAATAAGGCACCAATCTTCATATCAATCACGCTGCTGCGATATACTACCATATATATATAATCACAACAGAGATTGTAATCAACCTTTACCTACGTATTCAAATGAAGGGAATCCGAGTCTTGACTTAATTAACCAGAAAATGCACAAATTGATGAAAGAAAGATAAGCACTCTCTCAACACTCATTAAGGAGAAATCAATTAGAGTTGAGGAAATTCAGATTAGAAACCTGGCGATTCTAATCATCAGAATCACGGACAGAGATAATATAACAATATTGACATTCCAAATCAAATGAATGATATTTTGACAATGCATAGAATCATGAAATTAGAAAATCGCAAAGTGGATGTGATTAAGATTAGAAAATAACAAATAGTTCATTCAGCTCCTATTAATTTTCATATAAAAATATGCATAAAAAATACTACACAGTAATCAAGAGCAGATCGAGAGCCAACAATTAAGAGTGTTAGGAGATGAATAATAATTAACTGGGGAAGAACAAACCTGGACGGATCTGTACAGATCCGTCTTTAACAAACACCAAGCTCGACTTCCATACTATCGCTGACCGGAGCAACTGGTGGCTAATTTCTTCGTCGGAGAACGCAAGTTTGCTGGAGCTGTTGGTTGTTCTCTTCACCGGCTGCTGCTGTTTCTCGGAGTTGCTCATTGTTGCTGTCATGGAGATGTTGCTCCATCGATCGGAGCTGCTGGAGTTGTCGTTTGTTGTTTTCGCCGAAAGAGAGAAGCAGAGGCGGCCAGCGACTGCTGGTCTCGTCGGAGTCGTCGTCTGCCTTGCCTGGGTGAGGAGGAGAGGAATGGCGACTGAGTGTTGCCTCTGTACTGCTGCTGGTTGCTGTTGTGGATGTTTGGAGCGGCTGGAGCTGGTTCTTGCCGGTAGCTGGCTGCTCGTTCTTCCTGACCACTGCTGGAGCGACTAACTTCGTTTCCTTTGTTGATGGCCGTCGGTGAAGAGAGGAGAGAAAGAGGAGGCGAGACGGAGCTGGTGTTGGCTTTTCCGGCCGAAGAGAAGAAAGAATGGAGAGGGAGATAAGGAGGAGAGAAGAGGAAAGGGGAAGAGGTGAGGGTGGAGAGATGGAAGGCTGCCACCGGACAGCATAGTGGCCAGCCTCACCGGAAAAATGGAGGCGGAGAGAGTATGGGGAAGGGGCGCTAGAGAGAGAGAGGGAGAGAAAGATCAAGAGTGGAAAATTTTTAGGGTTTTGGTATATTAGAATTAAAATAGGAAAGTTATAATAATCGATCTCGTCCGTTGATTTAATTATAGATGAAGGGCTAGGATTAGATCGGAGTGAGATGGGTGGTTAAGATTAAAAGGGATGAGTTGGAATCATATTGAATTGAATTTGAAGCGGCTAAAATTGCAATAACATTGGCTAGAATTGAAATAAAAGGTGGCTATAATTGCGATATAATTGAAATTGAATAGGCTAGAATTGAAAGAAAATTGAAATAATATATGCTAACGTTTAAATGACTTAAAGGACATAAAAGGAAATGCTACCAATTAATAAAATACTACACATGTTAAAATATTTTCATATAATTAGACACATCTAAGATTTTAAAATATTTACATAAAGTAATTATTTGAGTTTTACTATCGATAAATATAATAACAAATCAAATGATATTTACAATAATTTTTATAAGTCAAGCATACTAAAAATATACAATTTTAGACAAAAATTGATTAAACTTTAAACTCGACATATGTTTTAAAATACGTATTTAATCGAATAGCATCCCTTAAATTGCTAAAGGTCGATCAAAATTGGGTGTTAACAGCTGCCCCTTGGTTGCCTGAAAATGAAAGATGAATTGTCGGGCAACCAACGTTGACTTAGTAGCCGATTTTGTCCAACTGACGAGAGATGTTAGTGGGATCAATTGAAATTATATAAGGTTGAAAAAGGGTACGACCGAGACTTTTGTATTAAGCTGCCTACATATCTCTAGTTATACGAGAATCAGGTCGTATGCAGTTCTAGACCCAGGAGCAGACGAAACTCCTAAGATTTGAAAGAGCGGTACAATATACGAACGAGAGTGATATTGGCTTGAATAGGTAAGATTAGAGTAGCGAGAAAGGAATGACAGAGAGATTTCTCGTTTGAAGGATCCGATGAGAAGTGGTAATATGTGTAGCCAAGAGTTAAATGGAAAACGGTGATATGAGTAACAAGGAAATTGATATGAAAATGGTAATATGAGTAACAAAGAATTTGATAGGGCCTTTGTTGCGATAGATTTAAGTACGATAATAGTAGCAAAGAGGGAGATTGATCTCGCCTGCAAAATGTTAGTCTCTGCAAATCTGTAGCTTATGATATTATTAGAGCAAATATATCAAGCAAACGATAAAGGTAAACATGATGCAATTTCCCATATCGACAATGATGTTTCCCATAAGACTATGAAAATGATGTCTTAGGCCATGATGTCTAGGGCCATGATACGCAAAAATTATATCCTCAGGTCATGAAAATGTTGTCTGCGGGCCATGAAAAATAATGCCTTTAGACTATGACACCTTTTGGATCATGATAAAGCAGAAAGTAAATCCTTAGTCTATGATATGATGTCTGTAGGCCATGAAAATGATGTCTTCAGACCATGACGCCTTAGAAATATAAATAATTAGTAAAGAAAGTGTATCTGTAATTCGAGCATCTGTTGGTACTTGTAGCTTGATTGGAGTTTATTCGGACATATGCAATTCTCGAGCATAATACAATCTCGGGCGCATGCAATGTTGGGCACAATGCAACCTCGGGCTCAATGCAATCTCGAGCACAATGCAATCTCGGGTTTAATGCAATCTCGGGCATAATGCAATCTCGGGCACATGTAGATGATGTAATTCTCGAGCACATGCAGATCTCAGGCACAATGCAATCTTCGGGCTCATGCAGATGTAATTCTCGGGCACATGCAACATCGGGCATAATGCAATCTCGGGCACATGCAGATGATGTAATTCTCGGGCACAATGCAATATCAGGCACATGCAATCTGAGCACAATGCAATCTCGGGCATAATGCAATCTCGGGCTCAATGCAATCTCGAGCACATACAGATGATGTAATTCTCGGGCACATGCAGATCTCAGGCATAATGCAATCTTCAGGCTCATACAATATCGGGTACAATGCATTAATGTAATCCTCGGGCATAATGCAATCTCGGGCTCAGTGCAATCTCGAGCACATGTAGATGATGTAATTCTCGAGCACATGCAGATCTCGGGCACAATGCAATCTTCGGGCTTATGAAATATCGGGCACAATGCGTTAATGTAATCCTCGGGCATAATGCAATCTTCGGGCACATGTAATAGTTGATTGGAGCCATAGACCTTAGTCTTATTGAAAGGATTGAGCGTCATTTGTTGACGAATTCGGAATATTTTCCATTGATTGGCGATTGTCAGACTCAGGATAACTTGGTCCTTTATCATGTCGGAAGGATAGTATGCCATTTGACTGGCGATTTAGTAGCTTGATCATTTTCCTGTCAGGAGAGCATGGTGCCGCTGATTGGCGATTGCAGGACTCAATATAAAGCTTAGTCCTTCTGTCCGATTGGAAGGATAATGTGTCATTTAGTGGCAATTAGTTGAGCTTAATGACGGTCAGGCGATGTTGAAGTTGTCCTTTGTATATGTACCTGTCCTTTCTGCATTCAAAGAAAAATTGTGAGTTTAAAAATGGGGGAGGTTGATCTGCTCCGACCGGTATGCTCCCTTTGGCTCGCCATCCAGACCTTTCCAGGCATTTGTTTGAAGAAAAAATGTAAAATAAAAGGAGAGAGTGCTTTTTTAAAAAATTTAAAAATATTAGTTTGTAAAAAAAATAATAATGTTGAATCTTTGACCATGGCATAGCTTGAAACTTTACAATATCAGACTCAGTAGCAATTTCGTTATCTGATCTTTGTTGAAGAATGTAGCTTGATTGCTGTGATTTATTTTTTTTGAGACCCTCTCAAAATTCTGCCACAGTCTTGATGTGTACGGAAAAATGCTCGTTTGAAGGAATTTTTGAGACTCTCTCAAAAATTCTGCCTCAGTTATTGATTTGTGAGAAGACATGAGTCTGAAGGAATTTTTGAGTTCCTCTCAAAAATTCTACTCCAGTATCGTGATTTGCAGGAAGATGTCCTTTTGATGGAATTTTTGATACCCTCTCAAAAATTCTACCCCAGTTAATAGTCAAAAGGGGAAAATGAAAATTTTTATTATGATAAGACCCAACTCCATAGGAGCTCCTACGTATCCCCTCTTAAACAGGAATCAGGTCTGACGTAGTTCCAAAATACATAGATAAAGGAGCATGAAACACACTTAGATGTAATATCTTTTCACAACATCTGAGTTGATGGGTTTGGGCCAAACTTCTCCATCCATTTCTGCAAGTATGAGGGTTTCGCCTGTCAATACCCGAGAGACTATGTATGGACCCTGCCAGTTTGGTGAGAATTTACCCTTTGCTTCATCTTGATTTGGAAAAATCCGCTTCAAAACCAGTTGCCCAGGTGAGAAGTGTCTAGGTCTAACCTTCTTGTTAAAAGTTCTGGTCATTCTATTTTGATAAAGTTGACCATGACAAATGGCATTGATTCTTCTTCCATCTATTAATGTCAGATTCTCCGCTCGAACTTGTATCCATTTAGCATCATCCAGCTCTGCTTCTTGAATAATCCTTAGAGATGGTATTTCCACTTCGGCAGGTATCACTGCTTCGTTATCATAGACCAGAAAGTAAGGCATAGCCCCAATAGAAGTTCTGATGGTAGTACGATATCGCAGCAATGCAAATGGTAGCTTTTCATGCCAGTGTCTATGATTGTCGATCATCTTGCGCAATATCCTCTTGATGTTCTTGTTTGCAGCCTCAACAGCTCCATTCATCTGTGGTCTATATGCTGTAGAATTCCAATGATTGATCTTGAATTGCTTACACAATGATCTCATTAAATCACTATTTAGGTTGGTTCCATTATCAGTGATGATTGACTCAGGAATTCTGAACCTACAAATAATATTATTTTTGACAAAGTCATCCACAACCTTCTTTGTCACTGATTTGTGAGAGGTGGCTTCGACCCATTTGGTGAAATAGTCAATTGCAACCAGAATGAATCTATGTCCATTGGATGCCGCTGGCTCGATTGGACCAATGACGTCCATGCCCCAAGATGCAAAGGGCCAAGGTGAACTAGTAACATGGAGTTCGTTGGGAGAAACTCTGATCATATCTGCATGAGTCTGACATTGGTGACATTTTTGAACATAGCGGATACAGTCTGTTTCCATAGTTAGCCAGAAATATCCTGATCTCAAGATCTTCTTCGCCAGTGTAAAACCATTCATGTGAGGACCACATGTTCCTGCATGTATCTCTTCAATCAACCTGTTGGTTTCTCCAGCTTCGACGCACCTCAGTAAACCCAAATCGGGAGTCCTCCTATAAAGGATTTCTCCGCTTAGAAAGAATTGATTCGCTAACCTCCGAATTGTGCGCTTTTGTACACTTGTTGCATCCTCTGTATACTCACCGTTCTTCAAATATCCTTACATATCATCGTACTAAGATATCACACACAAAATTGTAAGCACACAAGAGTCACTTCATTCGAAGATAAACTTAGCCCACAGATATCGGAGATGACTAAATAGACAAAAAATTGTCTATTTGATTTTGGAATTAGTGAATTAGAAAAGTCAACTTAAATCGAGACAAATTCGATTGTATCGTACTTCTGATTTTGATTGAGGTGTAATTCTAATTTCTTTGGAAAAGATATAATTTTTCAAAAATGGGGACGAACCTTGAAAGGTTGCCTACGTATCTCACGAGGGAGGATTTAGGTCCTACGTAGTTTGACCCACTTGAATCTCTTTTTGATTTGAGGTAAAGGGTTAACCTTTTTTTTCTAAGATAAAAAGTAAGATTTGAAAAAGGAAGTTCAAATTTTGTTGAGAAACTAAAAACTCGAAGTATATTTGGACACACTTTTGATAGTGACTTGATATTTGTACTTAAATGTTTCTATAAATAATTCGAAGAGGATTGAGCTAGAATATCTCCAAATAAAGCAACATATTTACACAAGCAATTATAACACATAAACAAATATTGTGTGTTCTAAACGAATATGTGACTTTTTTGTGCCAAGGATAGGCTTAACGATTTGAGGGATGTATAATGTCATTTAAAACATTACATTGCCCCCATAAACCCAAATTTATACAAGTTTTATGAATAAAATGAATGGGGATACATAATAATCAGTTCCGCGCAGGGGTACAATCCTAAACTGAGCTTCCATTAAAGGTCCTTCGTTCTTGAGCTTCTTGCCATCTCTGAATGCCAACGTTTTTAGATGCAATGGTAATTTGATCCTTCTTTGACTCGAACAAACAACTAAACTCCCAACCCCAAGAGATAATGATTTGTTAAACAACGTATACATCCTTAAAATTTAAACACATAAGTATGATTTTCTTTTTATTAACCAATGGGCCAAATAGACACAAGGTAGGCTTCTAATGGGCCCAATACGCCTTGGGTGTTGGGTCAACTTAGTTTAAAATGTGCTAAATTCAGAATTTGGTTTCGTTCTACGCTAGTTGACTAAGAGTGGCTTTAAGAAGACCGGAAACCAAAGCGGACAACTTAGGCTGAAAATTACACAATCATTGAACGCATGACGAATCAATAAATTGTCAATCATTCTGAAAAAGGGTTGATCATAAAAAAGACCGACTACGATTATACAGAAACCATTCTTAATATACTATACATACAAGTTGAAAAATGAATGCAACAATTTATAATTTGCTAGAATTGAAACAAGTAACATTTAAAACACATAGCCAAACAAATCAATTTTAAGGTTAAAACTCATTCAACTCCCCAGCAGAGTCGCCATTTTATTTTATTTAAAAATGAATACGATAGAGTCTTAAGAGTCACCACTTAATTTTAAAAGTAATATTAAGAAAACTATTTTTTTTCCAAAAGATTAAAACAGAAATCTAATAAAAATATTAAAAGGGGGTTCGAGATTCATATAAGCATTTCGAGAAGGGTTTAAAAGCACCCGAAATTTCCGCTAACACGTTGTTATCCAATAATTAACTAATTGACTAATTGATTTTTTTTTTAAAAATAACCATGGTTAAACAAGTTTAGGAGATAGAAAAACTGAGAGTAAAAGTCATTTTTAAAAAGGGAAATAATATAAAGAATTATTTAATTAAAATATTTATTCAAATAATAAAATAAGTAAAATTATTTTGTCTTTAGAAAACCTCAAAAATGACTATCTTTTGGGAAAATCGAATTAGCAAAATCTTATGATTGACTAGTAAATAAACAAGTAAACAAAAATTAAACAAATATAATAAAGAGTTAGTTTTGGGCCCAAGTCTGATTTTCTGTTCATCTAAGCCAGTACTTGGACTTAATTTTTATTTTGGGCCTTTTAGCCACTTTGCATCTATCCTAGACTATCATAAAAACTGAATTTCTTTTGGGTTTTAGGCACAATTTCACCTGTCCTAAAACTAGTATATGATACTAAAAATAAATGGGTTTTTGGGCCAATTACAACAAAACACAAAGCTGGAAATTTGGGGATTCTCAGGCCCATTTCTGCTCCAATGTACAACGTATACACTAGATGTATTTTACTGTATATCTTATGTATACGGCAAGTATACAATCCCTTATTTCCACTTCGAGACCTGTACGTTGATTTTCAGGACTTGACTCTTCAATTTTTCTTGCTTTCCGACTCAATAGAGGAATGAATTGAGTCTTTACGGCTCTCTCAAAATGCAAAGGAGGAAGATGAGTTCATGATGAACTCAAGAAAAATTTCACATTCAACAAAAAAGAAATAAGGATTAGTATTAGAAACAGATGACGAGTCAATAAATAATAAAGCTTCAATCTCCTTAATCCAATGAAAAATTTATCTTTATACTAAAGCATAGGCAACAAATAACTCTACTGATCATTAACAATTCATGTCGAGCTAGAGATATAATTAACATTAGCACATTAGAACCACAAAGGTCTAAATAAAACTCATGCTCCACAAAATTTCCAAGATCCAACTTCTAATGACATTTGAGATATTTTTATAGAATGATCAAAATACTAAATCTTTGAAGCTTACTATCAACTAGTCACTTAATCCATGCACATATAAGAAACTTTAAGATAAAGAAAAGGTAGCCGACAGAAGATAACTTAAAACAACAAGCGACTCTATCTTTTAGGACCTCGACATGCAACCAAGAAAGTTTTAGATAGTAGCATTAAGATTACAAATCTATTGAACAATGCATCAAACTTTGAGAGAAAAGAAAAGTGACCAACAAAGCCAACAAATAGACATCAGACAATAAACTAAGTGAAACATATTATTGCCTAAATAAACACTTGACTCTGCCATGCGTTTAAAATGACTCTAAACAACTAGATCATTGCTTATGTAACTCAACAGAAAGACAAACACAATTAGAACTAAGCCAAAAAGAGGACAAGCAGGCTTGAAATGAGCTCAAATTTGAAGAAACTCGACCCCAATTTATTAATCCCGGGTCCTCAAAATAGAAAACAAATATTCAAAGAAAGAAAATCAGTATAATTCAACTATAAATTTGCAGATTTAAGCTAACATTAAAGAAAGTCTGCAACAAGCAACCTGAATAATTCGAATAAGACAATCAGACATACACAACTATGAGACAAAATCACACAGATATGAAGCCATTTCAAAGACCAAAAATAAAAAAATTATCTCCCAATAACTAAGAGGCTCAGGCTTACTTCAGTAAACATATTCGAAATGAGGAAAAAAGGAAAACGCAAAATAAGCTCGCACGACTATATATGTTGAATCATACAATAGCTTACGACAAAGAACAAATACACGATGATTAGTTAGAAGTTCTAAATAAAGAAGAAAACAGAATGAAGCCATAGAAACCTAACCAAAAACATATTCATCACATAGCGCTTGGAATCGAAATAGAATGTAAACGATGAAGGAGGTATTACCTTCTTCAAAGCAACAGAACTGAGATGACGAGTTGAAAAGCTTTCCACCACCACGTGAAAGGAACTCCAATGGAAGTTTTCGGTGAAAAATAACAGAGAGCTTAGGACGAGAGCTCCAGAGTCTAAGCTCTTAACTTAATGGCTATAGAAGTCGAAATTTATCTTAAGAGCCTATATCATTGTGTTTTGCCTCTATTCTAATGAGTGCCCTCTTTTTTATATTTAACGAATCTATTCCTATATGTAATTCTAGTCACTGTTTCTTAGATGAAATCCTAAGGAAACGAAACCTAAAAAAATGAAGTTTCCCCCCTCTAAGTTATCTCCAGCTTTTCTATATATTCTCCAACTGATTTCATTGAAGAGGAACACGAGATTTTATAGAAGAGGTATTAGGGTTGTCTTGGGGGTAAAATATGAGGAATTGGTTAAGATTTCGGGTCAATTTTGAATTCCAAAAAATTAAAGAAATATCATGTTTCGATGCCAAATCATAGCAAATTCCAACAGAAAGAATGCGAGGTGGTCAGCCTCGATTGAATTGACTATCCTTGAGGGGATGTGTGGATCAATTTCATGTTGGGAAGGACAAAACAAATTGCTCTTGTTGTACGAGTGTACTGGCGAGGGAGAAAGGAGAAGATGACGAGAATAAAGTTGTTACGCGTACATAAACACCGTGAACTGCTTTCCGTGAAGGCACCGTCTACTTCTCTTTGAAATTGGCGTGAATTGTTGTTAAGCGTGAAGCTTCTGGGTTCTTTTGTTGATTGAGAAATGGATCGGGTCGGGATCGGGATGTTGTACGTATAGTTGTTGTAATGTGTGTTGGGTTTCTTTTGGATGTGAATGGGAATGGGCCTGGTAATTAAGAGTGGGGTTGGGTTGAAGGAATTGAGGTTTTGGGCTTGAGGAATATAGTGGGCTACGTAGATTGAACGGGAAAATGGCCAAAAATTTGGTCTAATAAAGAGTAAAAGAGGGGTTAGATATTGGAGTTTAAGAAATAGCCAAATTGAGTTAAATTAATAAATTCGGCTAAAACCTAAATAAGACGAATTAATATTAATTAATTAACGAGCTTCTTAATCTTAACGAAATAAAACAAACAACTTAATTATAAACTAATTATCTCAAAAATATAACTATAATTTAAACTAAACTAAATAACCAAATGTTTAAGATAAAACTAAAATCTTTTTGAGACAATTTTCGAATATTTATAAGATGTACTAATTATATACGTAATTATATAAAACATATATAGTATTTCAAAATTTATAAAATGACTAAAATTACTTAAATAATAACTTGAAAAATATTTTGAATTTTTATAAAATTAAATATTTCAAATCGTTTGAAATTAAGCAGCTCAAAAATTAATTCTATCGTGGATGGTCAAAATTGGGTGTCAACAATATAGTTATATAATCGTCATTATTTATAATAATCAAATTTTATTTGAAATCGCTTCTTTATATTAGGTTTTTTTTTTATGACAACTTCTTTTACCTATAATTAGCAACATCATTCAATATATACTTTGTAGAATTGCTCCTCTACAACAATCATATGCCTCTATAACATTATCTTGTATCATAAAGCCACATAAAAAAGAGGACATAATTTCTAACATGACTAATAATTGATCTAGTATATTGATCAAATATTTGAATGTTTAATATATCGATTTTGATAAAGCATATTACATCAAGTATACTTTGATTATGGAATGATTTGGGTATATCTATATTTTATTTAGATAAAAAGGGTGTAAAATTAAAATATTTATGTGAGAAAATTATTGATTAATATAAGGGAAAAGGGTAAAAAATTTCCCTCAACTTTGTTTTATTAGTTGATTATACCTCTATCATTAAAACAAAGTTATTCATACCCTCGCCGTCATTAATTTCACTATTTATACCCCCCTCAATTGACGGAAATCCCCAAATTGACTCAAATTAACCCGAATTTTAAAAAAATAAAACATTTCCCATTTTGAACCCAATGCCCCATAGTATAATCCGTATAACTCATTCCCCTCTTACCTATTCTTTCAAATTTTCCATATAACTCGTTCCCCTTTACCCATAAACTTCTCCTCAATTATTCTTCATTTCCTAAAATGTTCAAAAGTCTATTAGGCACTTTCCTTATAGAGAACAACAACAACAATGTTTGTACAAACAAATTCGCCCTAGAAACACAAATAATTGGATACAATGTAAAATGTTGATAGATGACAAAGAATTTCGCTAGGGAATCGAACGTTAACTCTCTTCCATAGAAGGTAGAAGTCAATGACTTGAACAAACTTGAAGATACTGCAAAAACTGGCAAGTGCTGAAGATTAGGATCATAATCCAAGCTATTACAAATCGAGCATTATGGGTCCATTTCCACCAAGAAATATTAATCCTAGTAAGACAATTCCCTAACATAATTTGTATCAGTTTATTGAACCCCTTATTTGTCATAATCAAGTAATGACCAGTATCATGACCCAAATAAGAAATTTGCATCCAAGTTAACCCCAACAATGCTCTAGAAAGCATATGAATCAAGAAACTATCACTAAAAATTACACCATAGAAAGTCAAGAAAAGCAAAATCTCAATAAAACAAAATGAATACATAACCCCATGACCTTTTTCTCAAACAATCCAGCTTTAGTAAAGTCAACACAAAGCTTTCTATAACCCCTTGATACCTCAAAAACATGATAATCTTCTAAATAATATCCAGTAAAGAAGTTATCAAGATGTTTCCAAGCAGTACCTGGATGAAAAGCAATGAATGGATCAGTTGCTTCTTGTCCAGCAAGATTAAGTAAAGGGATATCCCAACGAGGGTGTTGCTTAATCCAATCAGTCACATTAAATGGGTAAGGAAAATGAAGAACAATCGAGGAGAAGTAAATGAGTAAAGGGGAATGGGTTATATAGAAAATTTGAAAGAATGGGTAAAAGGGGAATGAGTTATACGGGTTATACTATGGGGTATTGGGTTTAAAATGGGGAATTGGTCCTTTTTTTAAAAAAAAAATCAAGTTAATTTGAGTCAATTTAGGGATTTCCGTCAATTGAGGGTTATAAATGGTGAAATTAGTGATAGCGAGGGTATGAATAACTTTGTTTTAACGATAGGGATATAGTCAACTAATAAAACAAAGTTGAGGAGTATATTTGACCCTTTTCCCTTAATATAATCTATGCTATATGAATTCTAAACACTGAATAAGTACTTTTCATGTCTTAAATTTATTTATTTTTCTATTATAATATTAAAAAGATGAATGCCAAAATTCAAATGTCAAATGTAATTATAAATGTACAACAATAAATTTGTTTTAATGGACAAAAATGATCGAATGATCAAGTAGAAAGATTTGATCGCAATCATACTAGTATAAAATTATTCATGACACATCATTGAAGCCCGAAAGTGTGAACATAATAAGGTGAAAATTTTAGTCTTTGAAGTGCACAAATATTCAATTTTACAATCACCATTTGAGATGTATTTGTAGGTCACACAAAATAACAAATTTATTCGTTTCGGATTAACTTCACATTATGTGATAACTAAACTTTCATATGATTGAAGTTGCGATACATATAACTATAGTAAATATATTTTTATCTGAATTCTGTGTATCATAATTACCTATATAAAATTAAATAACAATGTCCGATTCTCAATTTTTTTCAATTTAAGTTAGTTAGATTTTGGGCCCATCTATAAATTGGCCCATTTTTTTGCAAATCCAGTCCATAGTATGTAAAGTAGAATAAGTTTTTTTAAGCCCACCAATTCCTCATTCTCCGCGGCAAATTAGGGTTTTTTATACGAGCATCTCTCCCGCCTTCCGTTGATCTTCCTTTCAATCATGGCGGAGCAGACGGAGAAGGCGTTTTTGAAGCAGCCAGGTGTGTTTCTAAGGTGAGTATTCTGAGCAATCTGTTAAATTCCGTAACTTAGGAGGGGTTTTAGCCTAAGATTTGCGTTTATCTGATCGATTTCGGCAGCTCTAAGAAGACCGGGAAGGGAAAGAGGCCAGGAAAAGGAGGCAATCGATACTTCAAGAGTATCGGCTTAGGATTCAAGACTCCTCGTGAGGCTACTGAAGGTTCGTATTTATTTGCTCAATTACTGTAGTTCATTTGGTTCTGCATTGTTGATTTATATTTTAGATATGAGCGCATAGTGAATATAGTAGTGTGTCAGTCTAAACAGCAATTTTGTTGGTGGAACGCCAAATGCCATATTAGATATATCTAGTCGACGAATTATCAGTCTTCCTGCCGGCTCAGTCGAAAGTCACAGAGGAGCAACTACGAAAGCCCATGTTCACCTCCATAGCTCTGGGATAAGACAGTCCTGATGAAGCTATTTCGTACTAAAGGCCTTAAGAACTACTTCTGACTTGGACATTGCGGATTTAGATTGAGTTACGATCTCAACCTGTGATTTATGTTCTGGCCTGTATGATATTATGGTCTGAATGGAGCCCAACATAAAGTCTATAAGAATAAGACTAGTTTTCGATTTCCACTTTCGGTTCTTTCGTTTCTATATTCAGTGCCAACTAGTTAGGATTAAGGTTGATGCGCAAATTGTTTCGTACTCAAGGCCTTAAGAACTACTTCTGACTTAGACGTGTGAATTTAGATTGAGTTAGGATGTCAACCTGTGATTTACTTTCTGGCCAGAGAATATGTTATTATGGTCTGAATGGAGCCCAACATAAAGTCTATAAGTCTAGTTTCCGATTTCCACTTTCGGTTTTTTTCTTTCTATATTGTCTTGATGTATTCAGTGCCAACTAGTTTAGTATTAAGGTTGAGGTGCAATCATTCTTGCCTTAAGTAATGGGCCTACTTGCTCTAAATGGCCAAAAAGTCACTTGTATTATGTTCTGCAACTTAGTTGTCATTTGATAAATCTTTCTAGTAACAAGTTAAAAGTTTTTGCAATGTGGGCACTTTGTAAATCTTTCTTCTAAGTTATAGTTTTTCCATTGTAGTTGTCATTTGGTAAATCTTTCTATTATGAAGCTATTTGCTATGTGTCTGAAATGCATGAAATATGGTATTATGCAATTTGAGTACATAAGGGGAAACATTATATCAGTTTTGTGAAAAGCAACAAAAATTGTGCGTGAAGCAAGGCGCAAGCACTGCGCTTTTATGCTCTGAAGCCAGTCGCTGCTAAAAAAGTGAGCGCTTCAGTAGGCGAAGTGAGAAGCGCGCTTAAAGTAAAGGCGACAAAAAGCGCGCTTAGTTTTTTTTTTTAAACTTCTGTATAACACATTTGTCTGGTGCGACTCAAACATTTCCCTCTTCTTCTTCTATGACTCAAACATCTCAACATTTGTTGCTGCGACTCAAATGATAAGTTCTTCCTCTCTTTTCTTCTTCTTCTCTGGACTCTCTTTCAGGCTTTCAGCAACTACTTCTAGGGTTTTACCCCCTGTTATGATCTGTTGTTTTTTACTTGTTTGGTTTTGCTGTTTGCATTTGCTTAATATGTTATGATAATGAGGACTATTGACCGTCTTTTATTTACTTTTTAATTTAAGAATTGAAAAATTTGCTTAATATCTTATTTCTATTGAGTTCTTGGTTATTTATATATGCATATATAATATTTTTTATTTTTTGTACTAAATAATGCTTTAGAAGAAAAAAGCGTGTGTTTCGCTTCACTCTTCGGTGAAGCAAGCACTCGGTGTTTTTTTTCTGCTTCTCGCTCTCCAAAACACTGCACTATATTTTTGTTTCTACAATTTATTATTAGCTGGGACTCAGGTTATTAGGACGATGTGGGGTGCAAGTTATCCATATGTGTTTAACCAGTCATGTGGCCTTCTCTTGATTTTCTTTTGAATCTTCTATGGAATTTCTGATAAAACCAAAAGCATTTAGGATTGAAGCAACTTTGTTCTTCTCCATAGCTTCTTCTCTTGAAGGGTTGAAGCTATTGAGTCTGCCTTTGCTTCACATAAACTGGATATTGGCTCTCCAACTATTTAACCTTTGACAGAAGTAGTCTTCTGTGATAACAGACCAAGTTGAAACTTTTTTACTAGGACTTTTTTTGTTCCAATTGTCAAATAGAATAAAGACGTTCACCTTGCTAGCATCTGTTAACATTTATGGAGCTTACATAGGATATGATACTGTGAATAAAAACCTTCTCCTTACTGTCATTTGGTGATAGGTATGGATCTCAATAGTATATGGTTATGATGTGGATGACCTTAATATATCAAAGAAGTGCTGAATCAAAGTGGTGCTATAAGTTCGGAGGAGAAAGCAGGGGATTGGATTTTAACTTATTTATTCCTTTTTGTTTCCTACTTCAACCTGACCAGACTAAGATCAATAGCACGTGGTAAATTTCTTATGTGGGCATTCCAAGAGACTGCACTTACTTACATTTAAGTAAAACTAGTAAATAAAAGATACTTCCTAAATAGCTATTTGTGTGACCTTTATGTGGATAGTTGAGAATTGACTTTAAGAACAAAGATTTCCTCAGATTTCAAGTCATCTTTTATATAATGTTGTACCAGATTGTTTTGATTATTTCATGGATTTCCTTAATTTCACCTTGTTCTGTGGTCTAACCTTATGTTTGGTCTATTTAAATATAGGTACGTATATTGACAAGAAATGCCCATTTACTGGCAATGTTTCTATCCGAGGTCGTATCCTTGCTGGTACATGCCACAGTGCTAAGATGAACAGAACCATCATCGTTCGACGCAATTACCTACATTATGTCAAGAAGTATCAAAGGCAAGAGCTTGTCACTTATACTATGTTGGCTGCCTCACTTCTTCTTTTGTTAGTTTTAACATAAGTTATTTCAGATATGAGAAGAGGCACTCCAATATTCCAGCTCACATATCACCGTGCTTCCGTGTGAAAGAGGGAGATCATGTTACTATTGGACAGTGCAGGTTAACACCACCATCTTGTTTTGAATTTTCTATGGTATTTTTTTCATCATTTGCTGTTATTGTAGGTGATAACGTTTTCTGCTTCACAGGCCTTTATCCAAAACCGTGAGGTTCAATGTCTTGAAGGTGATTCCAGCTGGTTCTGGTGGTGGCGGGAAAAAGGCTTTCACCGGGATGTAATCTTCGTGCCTCCATTTCAAATTTTGTTTCTTGTAGGAATATTATGTCAAAACTTTTTTACTTTTTACTGAGTTATCATCTTCAAAATTTGAAACTTAATGCTAGTAAGTTTGTTATTAAGCCTCTGAACTAGCTTATATAATGTTATTTGATTGAAGAACCTAATACAAAAAGGATGTTTGGTGATTAAAATAGCAGCAGCTCACTAACAGGATGCCAATTAACAAATCTAACACCATGTTAAATAATTAAATAAGTCGTGCTTAACTGATTAGTCTACAAATTGAAGCTAATTCAGTGAATCAGCGAACCTATTGGTCCATCAATAACAAACACCATATTAAATAATTGAGTCATGCTCCTCTAGCACTAAGTCGAGTTCAAAGTCTTTCTACCAGCTAAACTTTTCACATTAGTTCGTGCAAGGGTCAATTTCAAAAGACCATATGTTTCAACATATAATGAGTTAGGTAGGTGGTTCATAACCTATAAAATTAATATCTATAAATCTTTTTTTTCAACGCCACCAAGTTTGCATCAATTGAAGTAAAAAGTTATGATCATTTTAGTTATGTCAGACTTTCTGTATTGACCATGTTTTTCATTGGTGATGAACAATTTTGAAGGGCAAAACGCCGGTTGAGGAAAAATTTAATGGTTTTTGTTTTAAGCATGCGTTTCATTGGCGTTGAACAATGTTAGATAGGTGTTTCATCGGTTGAAACGCCCGTTGAATGATGTGAAATCATTTAAGTTGATTTATGTCCAATTTTTCTCACTTTTGATCGTTCTTTCAAGTCCTAGAAGTGATTTTCTCTTCTCATCTTATCCTCCTCCATCAAGGTAAGTCCTTTTCATGGAATTCAAGCTTTTCAATTCCTTCGTCTATTTATGAATTATTGATACAAATCTTAATTCTTGGTCATAAAGTTTTCAAGAAGAGAATACAAGAATCTCAAGAAAAGGTTTCTTGATCATTCTTCTTTAAGTTAGGGTTCTTTATCAAGATTTGTAGAACATTTAAGTTATGTAAGACTATCATAGTGAGAGATTAAGTTCTTCTGCATACCCTATATCTATAGTTTCAATTAGTAAGATCAAAGCTAGGATTTTTACCGTATGATTCATTATTGGGAAAAGGTAGAATGTGTGTCTCTGAGATTTCGGTCATAGTCTAGGGGATACTTGTGCCTTCTCCCTTCATAATTTTGAATTTACTCTATATTCCTAATGTTGAATTCTTGATTTTATTATAGGGATTTATTACTTCTCATATTAATGATCTTTGACTATTGATTCATGAATATATCACATGAACCCTTTATTTGTTAAGAGTTATTGAAGACCTTGTCATATTGACTTCTTATGCATTAGTTTCATGAGTAAAGTACTCCCTCCGTCCCTTTTTATATGTCATTTTTTTACTTTGCACTTGCATTAAGAAATGATGTAACTTTACCCTTCTATCCTTATTTAATTACTTGTAGATTTCCTAGGTTGGTCAAAGTAAATACATTTTTAAGATTAATTAACTACTCTATTAAGGATATAATAGGCAAAATATGATAATTTATGCATAAATTTTATAAAATGACAAATATTGTGCTCCAACTATTTATAGAAAGAAATGACATATAAAAAGAGACGGAGTGGAGTAAATTTCAAATCTTAAAATAGTATTTCAGAATGGGTTTCAAGAAAGCAACAATTGCTTCAAGTACATTATTTTCAGAAAGAAAAACATAGTTAATTCTAAAGAGAGCATACCTTAGTTCAAGAAAGTGAAGTCAATTTCCATAAATTATAGTCCTTTAAAACAAGTTTAGCATGATTATATAAAGAAACATTTTAGAGTATTAACTCCACACAGGGAGTATATGTTTCCCCTAAAGTGGACCTTTTACCTAAAAATGAGACATCATATTGTTATTGAACATTATTGCATTGTTTTGGAAATAATATTGAGCACCAAGTTGGATAAGGGATAGATAATTCAAATTTCATTATTGTGCAGCCAACGTAGCATATGATTGGGTTGTTGATTCAGAAGACTCCTCACAAAGCCCTTGGTAAGGGCTTAGATATTGGATCCATTAGCAAGTTCGTCCTCTATCCTGACAAAATATTGGATGGCTATAGCAATGTGAAAAATACCTTGTATCATCACGAAGCTCTGATTGTTGGTTAGAGAAACGCCCCAAGAAAAGTAACGTATACTATTTTAGAATTTGATATTATTTTATATATCTAAGTTGTAAAACTTTTTTGTTTTCAATACATTGCATGCTTTACTTTGGAGTTATCCATTTGTTTAGTCTTTCTATGAGTTGTTCTTCAGTTATGTATGTTTAGCTTAACCCGTGTTTCATTAAGCTATTTGGCATATCATCTATTTCATGTACTGACGTTATTTGGCGCTGCATCTCTTAATGATGCAGATATAGATACTCAGGATTGCGACAGCAGACGCTTCGTTGAGATCCTCTCCATCAACTTTTGGTGAGATCTCCTTGCTTTCAAGGGGCTCCAATTCAGTTATTTATTTCATTACTTAATATGCATCCCAATTTATTATTTAGGTAGTCGTGTTTGACACCTATCTTAGTTTAGTAGAGGCTTCATAGGCAAGTTAATGAGTCTATTAAATCTTCATCTACAGATGTTTTAAACAATATTATTATGATGATTCATACTTATATTTTACACTTCCATAAAGCATGTTCGGAGGTGTGAATATCTATCACTTTAAGGGGTCGTTTGGTAGAGTGTATTAGGAAAAATAATGCATGTATTAGCTTTGTGTATTACTAGTACCTTGTTTGGTACTCTTTTTCAACCTATGTATAACTAATGCTACACTCTATTGTGTATTAATGTGTGCATTGCTAATACCATGGATTTCTAGGTATTAGCAATGCAATGGTTTTAATGCATGCATTAAAATGATAAAAAAACTCAATTGTCCCTCAAAACCTTTTTTTACATCTTTTCCATCATAAAAGTGGAGGGTATCTTTGTAAATAATTTTTTTAATGCAATACATACTATTTTTAATGCATCAAACCAAACAATGCATTAAAACAATCTATGTATAATTAATGCAAGCATAACTAATACATACATTACTAATGCAAACATTACTAATACACTCTATTTAGCATTATTCTTATACACTCTACCAAACGACCCCTAAGCTTCTGCATAAGTGTTTAATCTTCTATTCAACAGTAAGTCAGGCTAAAGATTCGCTTTAGGACAATAATGATTTTCGAGTGTCGACCACGTCCATGATATAGGTTCAGAGAGTGACAATCTTTTTTTATTTTTTTTAGGGATTTAACATATAGACTCGATTACTTTTGGACTAAATTTTAGTAAGTATTTGTTGGGCTTTTTATTTTTAAGACTTGGGCTAATAGAATTTGTCGGCTATTATTAGCTATTTTCTTGCTAATTTTATCAATAACATGGACCTTGGATTCATAAATTTAAGGGCAAATTACAGAAATCACATACTTTTAAGGCAAAATTACAATCTATCCTTAAAAGTTTATAATTACAGAAATTCCTCAAATGGATACAATAATATAAGCGATGATTTATTAATCTAATGCGCGAGATACAATAATATAAGCGCTGATACATGCATGAGATACAATAATATAAGCACTGATACATTAATCTGATGCGCGAGATACAATAATATAAGCGCTGATACATTAATCTAATACGCGAGATACAATAATATAAGTGCTGATACACTAATCTGATGCGCGAAAATGAGGGATTTTGGAGATTTGTAAAACTTATAGGGGATAATGGTAATAAGTAAACTAAAATGTGGGATTTCTGTAATTTTTCCTAAATTTAATTGAAATTATTACTACTAGATTTACTTAATTAATGACCTGTTTTTTCTTGATATGAAAAGGAATTTATTTTTTTTGGTAATATGAATATTTTATAAGCAACTAAATTGAATTTGGATGGCCAACAGTTCTGCTTGCACAGTGAAGTGTGTGCACAGGATTTCATGAAGCTCTTATACGACTGCAAAATCTTAATATCCATTCTAATAAGAATGATATTTTTTAAATTTATAAATATTTTAATTTAATTAATTGTTTTACTTAATGATAAGTTTTGTGGTCATATAACAAAATTAATGTAGACATTGTGTCTAATTTCAGTCGGAACTCTATAAGACGTATTTAATTTCAGTTATGGTTCTTGAAAGTTACTCTATCTTTAACTCTAGCTCATGCCTGTATAAATACTAATATATTCTTTTGAAAATATGTCTCAAATTTTTTATAAATTCATGAATATTCACAAAGATCAAATCAAGATGTGGCTGGACTCTCCACATTATCTCTCTTCGAGAAATACATCATTAACTATCCTCGAATCACAGTGATTTTTTTTTAAAAAAATAAATAGATTTGTACCCACATTATTTTGTCAATAAAATTATGTTTCTTCATATTTTACTTGTGATTTATCTTCTCAATTTAAATTTATCGTAAGTAAGGGTGTACAAGCAAAATCGTAAAGTCAAATTGAATCGACGAACCAAATCAAACAGAAAAAAAAAAGATTTGTGGTTTGGTTTGGTATTAAAAGAAAAAGTGTCAAACCAAACCCAAACCAAACCGACATTATATATATATATATATATATATATATATATATATATATAATTTTATTTTATTGATAGATAAAATATATTATTTATAATCTACTTTGTTAAATATTTTTAGTTAGTTTATAGTTTTTAATGTTTTGATGTATTATTTCAAATTTGGGGCTTGTAAAATTTGGTAAATATTTTATTCTGTATTAAGATCAGAAGGTACAATTATATTGTTATCGTTTTTCAAATTCGAAGTTAACAATTTACTTTGTAAATATTTTGTTTTGTATTCAGTTTGACTATAACCTTTAATCTTATTAATTTAACATAATGAACGTTGATATTTCAAGAAAAGTATTTTGTACTCAAATTTTACCGTTTTTTCGAAGATTTCTATTCATTTAACATTCTTAAAGTTTAGCTAATTATCACACAGGTAAGTGAAAATATATTTGATCTCTTTTTCAAACACCGTATAGTTGTAAAAAACTGAAAAACCAAAAAAATCCGAAAGAAATCGAAAGAACCGACTAAAGCCGAAACCGAAAAACTCGATTTTATGTAGTTTTATTCGGTCTTTAGATTTAATAAACCAACATAATTGGTTTAAGTTTTTTCTAATGAAAAACCAAACCAAACCGACGTATGTACTCCCCTAATCGTAACCAGTTACAAATTTCAAAAAAATTATAGTCATATACATAAAATTATACAATATATATATATATATATATATATATATATATATATATATATATACATACATACACATATATATACATACACACGCAATTAGGGCTGCTTATCGGACGGATCGAGCGAATAATTTGCTTAATGGTTTACCTATTGGATATCACGTTTTTTAAATTTACTAATCCGCTAGCCAACCTATAAGATATTGGTTGATTCAATAACAAATTGAAAATTATCGAACGGTGTATGGCTAACATCTAATCGCTATAGTACCTTCTTTTTTTATGAACGCACCTTAAAAAAGGATGACTTTTTAGCAGTAACAAGATCAAATGGATAAATTGATCCAGGTTTCTAACTTGGTTGTCCCATTTCATTTTTCGGTGGAAGCATCTTTGTCAATGACTCGATAAATTGCCGCATACTTTTCATGTACATATCCTCGGTGCTTTTCTCAATTTGTCGACTTGCTTTCTATTCTTTAAAAACAAATAGAAAATTATAGAAAAGTAAATAGGTTTTCATGGCTTTACAACTTTAACCTTTAGGAGTTAGGACTAACAAAGAAAAAATAAATACATAATCACTTTTATATATTATGATAAAATATTAAATGAGGCTAATATACCTAGAATAGTAATGTAAGTATGGTAACTCTTGATGGGTTAACGGTTTATCCGATAAGGAAATTGAATAATAGGGCTAGAACAAACAACCTCAAGGAATTTTCACAATAACTTAACCACTATATAAAATTTTAATTTGTGTCAAAATGTGTTAACACTTGTATATATATTTATGGGAAAAATTTCTGAAATATATCCGAACTTTGACCGAAATTGATGTAACAATACTGAACTTTGGAAATGACTTTTTACCCCCTGCACTATTTAATAGTGTATTTTAAAGATATATATGTACCCATGTGAATATCATAAATATTACATCATTTTAAATAGTAATGTGTCCACGTGGATACATATATACCTTTAAAATACACTGTTAAATAGTGCAGAGGGTAAAAGGTCCTCCATAAAGTTCGGTATCGTTACAGCAATTTCGGCCAAAGTTGAAGTATTTTTCAGACCCTTTTTTCTATATTTATTAAACCAAACTTTGACCTCTACTTACAATGTAATTGTTTCGATGAAGAAATGTCGTTTGACAACTCTTACCCAAGAGTGGATCCGCCCCTGCTCCCTAATTATTTATTCGATACCAATAAGCTAATAAATTAACTTTATAATTGATTTATCGATTATTGATTAGGTTTGAACACTCCTATAATAACACAACAATGGGTATAACTTGTAAGTATGTATATTTTCCATAATACGTGTCCTAGGAATATGCTTATCCTATTTTTGGAAAAATCCACCATCCTACTTTGTCCGTTAATAGTACGACAAACGCCATTTCCCGTAAAAACAGAACAACTTTCTACTAACTCAAAGACAGACGTCTGTTAATTGCTCAACCAATAGGAATTGGACAACACGAAACGGCGAAACTTTTTCACGCCGTTAAAAACGCTTTTATTATTTGTCCCCCATCCACTGTCTTCCCAACCAGTCAATTCCACAGGCTACAGCCGGTTCCAACACTAGTTAACACCTTAACCATGGTTAAATCCCTCTTCATCAATTCACCTCTCTTTTTCTGTGTTTCCTCCATACTATCAATCCCCAAATTCCTTGAAGATATATAGAGAGAAAGCTGCTGTTTCTGCCCTTTCTGAATTTGTTTTTCAGTTTGCATGTTTGGATTGTTCTAGTAAAGGAGTTGTTAGTGCTCTTCGTTTGAAGTTGATTTTGTGTTAAGAGAGATTTTCCTGTTTTTGTTTTGTTGTGGATTGATTTGTACTGGAAGTGTTTGGAGGATGAGAGATCTGTGTTGAGTGTATGTGTTAAGGAAATGTCTACTTCTGAGAGTTGCCGTAATGCTACCGGCGCCGGAAAAGGTAATTTTCCTGTAATTAAAAGGGTTTACCATATGCAGCTGCTTTCCTGTTATGTTTGTGCCTCAAATTTTTTACCTAAAGGATATCAATTCTACTTTTGCTAGTGAAAATTTCTGTAATTTCTACAATTTTCATTTCTATGTTTTGTGTATGAAGTTGATGCTGAGAAAGCGTTGTACACGGAGCTATGGAGAGCATGTGCAGGTCCGCTTGTGACAGTGCCATGTGAAGACGAGCTGGTGTTCTATTTCCCACAAGGTCATATTGAACAGGTTTGCGTCTGTATGTGCTTTCTAAATTGAGATTACGTGCTTAATTTCCTGAACCATAATTTTACCAATGAATCAACTAGGCTTTATTTGGACTAGTTGGAATTTTTTTTTATTCATTTTGCTCCATTCATAATTCATGCCTGTTTTTAGTTGATGTGTTTGAGTTTGTATGCTAGGTTGAAGCATCAACAAATCAAGCTTCAGACCAGCAGATGCCAGTATATAATCTTCCTTCTAAGATCCTCTGTCGTGTGATTAACGTCCTGCTGAAGGTAACATTTTTGTTGAATACAAAGTCTTGTTGTTTGGCCTAGTTTCCCTTTAGTTTTTCCTGATGAATGATAGCCTATCAAGGATTCTGTAATCTTGGTGATTATGTTTTGACTTGTGTGTGTTCACAGGCTGAACCAGATACTGATGAGGTGTATGCACAAGTGACTTTGTTGCCAGAACCAAATGTAAGTTTACAATGTGCCAACCAAGAATTACTTGTTAGTTCTTTTTGAAGTTCCTATGTCGTTTTGAGACTTCAAATATTTCTGATCTTTGAGTTGGACATCTAATTTAATGGAACATCCTTGTAGCAAGATGAGAATTTGGCATCGAAGGAACCGATGCCCTCTCCGCCACCACGATTCCATGTGCACTCTTTTTGTAAGACATTAACAGCCTCTGATACCAGCACTCATGGAGGATTTTCTGTCTTGAGACGGCATGCTGATGAATGCCTCCCGCCTCTGGTTAGAAGAATTGTTTCTCAATGCAGTTATGGTGCCTGTATTTGGATAATGTAAGTAACTTTTAGTGGTTAATTTTTTGTAATAGGATATGTCTCGGCAGCCTCCAACACAGGAGTTGGTGGCCAAAGATTTGCATGCAAATGAGTGGCGCTTCAGGCACATATTCCGGGGTATGATGCTTAATGCCTTCTTAATCACTTTGTGTCTTTAAATTTTGTGACATGTACCACCTCCCATTCCTTTTGGGTCAATCCTTGCAGACGTAAAAGATGCACTATCACAACGTTGCTTTTTCATAGATCATAGGCTAATTTAATTTGTATGATCATATCTTCATTGAAATTTATTTGTTTATGTATCACGCCAGTTACAATGTTGGAATATTGTGAGTGGAAGGCAATACATTGTGACTTCAGAAACCTTTGTAAATTATTAGCTGATCGTTTGGCACAAATTTGGAGGGATAGGGAGGGAATCCCTTGTGTTTTAGCGATAAACCAAATGCATGTTATATTGTTTAAGTGGTTTAAATAAGTAACTCAAGGAAGCAAAACTATGTTATGATCTCTCAATAATGAGATAGAATCAGTGTGAGGAACAAAAACATTGGATTTCTTGCTGGAGGAGAGGAATGAGTAAGGAAAAATTGCTACTGTGATTCAGAGACTAATCAAAAAAATATTTTTGCTTGTGTGGTCAAGGGTGTTCTTTTGAACCTTTTGTCCCCTTCGTAATTCTTTTTTTCGGTTGCATGGGGAATTTGTTTTGAGAGTGTTGAGACTTGAGCACTATTGCTTGATGTAAGGTGTGGTATTACAATGCATTGGTTGGTTGTTCTTGCTATGTTTACTGAGTTTTATTTTCATGCTTTCATCAGGCCAGCCTAGGAGGCACCTTCTTCAGAGTGGTTGGAGTGTCTTTGTTAGTTCGAAAAGGCTTGTTGCAGGGGATGCATTCATATTTCTTAGGTTAGCATTGACATACTGTCTCTTTTTTCCATTCTCTTGTGTTCATTAAATTCTAAAATGTTGGGTCACTCTATTGCTCTATTGTTAGAGGTGAGAATGGGGAGCTTCGTGTTGGAGTCCGACGTGCCATGAGACAACAGGGCAATGCTCCATCATCAGTGATATCCAGTCATAGCATGCATCTTGGTGTCCTTGCTACAGCTTGGCATGCCATTCAGACGAAAACACTGTTCACAGTATATTACAAACCAAGGTAAGTGATTCAAAGAACCAGGGAAAAATAGTTTATGCTTGTTCCATAAATTGAGATCTATATGATGAAAGGATTTGGCTTTGTTACCTACTTATTGCTCTGGGATTTCCCTTCCTCACTGCTTTAGTATTATGTATCATAGGACGAGCCCTGCTGAGTTTATAGTTCCATATGATCAGTATATGGAGTCTCTGAAAAACAATTACTCCATCGGGATGAGGTTTAAAATGAGGTTTGAAGGTGAAGAAGCTCCAGAACAGAGGTACATTAGCAGCACTAGAACGATCATTTTCCTTCTCTAGTATTACATGCGATTCTATGTGGTTTAGACTTTGATATTAATCAAGTATATCTGTGTTATGCACTTTCAAATCAAATTCATACTATTTGGTGATGTTTTGCATTAAATAAATTACTTTTCTCCGAACCCCTGATTTTTTTGTTTACTCCAAAATCTTATAGGTTTACTGGAACTATAGTTGGCATTGAAAATGCTGACCTCAAAAGGTGGCCTGAGTCGAAATGGAGATGCCTGAAGGTAGAATCCACTTTCACTTTTTTTTCTGGTTGGTTATCTTTCTCCCATATTTAATACTGAAGTATCATTCTTTCTCCCCTGATTTTAAGGTTCGATGGGATGAAACTTCTGCTATTCCTAGGCCAGACCGAGTTTCACCCTGGAAAGTAGAGCCAGCTCTTAGCCCTCCTGCACTTAATCCACTTCCAATACCAAGGCAGAAAAGGCCTCGATCAAATGTTCTGCCCTCGTCTCCTGATTCTTCTGTACTTACTAGGGAAGGTATATGACTTGCCCTTATATTTGAATTCCATACGCTGAATTGCGTTTATATCTACGTTTCAAGCTGAGTGTTTCTTATCTACTTTTGGCACTTTCTTAAGGTTCATCCAAAGTAACTGTAGACCCTTCACAAGCCAGTGGGTTTTCAAGGGTTTTGCAAGGTCAAGAAATATCGACCTTGAGAGGCAATTTTGTAGAAAATAACGAGTCAGACTCTTCTGAGAAGCCACCTGTATGGCAACCATTACTGGATGACGAGAAGGCTGACGTTCATTCTGCATCAAGGAAATGTATATCAGATAAACGGTTTCCTTTAGCGAGGCCTGAATCATCTTTTACAGATCTTTTATCAGGTTTTGGGGGGCAATCGAGTTCCTCTCATGGGTTCCATTCACCCACTAGGGGCCAAACAGCACCTGCTAGCTGGGTTAAGCGGCAAGCACTGGATAAGGAAACTGATTTCAGCTTACTGGGAAAACAATGGTCACTAGTGTCTTCTGGTCTCTCACTTAATCTGATGGATTCAGGATTGAAGGGTGCAGATACTCTTTATCAAATGCGGGGAACATCTAGACTCAATGGTTTTAATGAGTATCCAACCCTCCCTGGTCATAGAACTGACAATCAGCAGCGAAATTGGTTAATGCCCCCGTCCGTGTTGCCTTACATTCAGATGTCCACTCGTTCTGGAGAAATTATGCCTAAACCCATGGCTTCACCACAGCCCGAAGCCATGAAACCCAAAGAAGGGAACTGCAAACTATTTGGCATTCCCCTTGTAAGTAAATGTGCTACCATAGATCCTGTCATGTTGCGGAAAAATTCTCCGATTGACTCAACAAGTAACATGCATTTTGGTATACACCCACATCAATTCCCTATAACTGAATCTGATCAAAGGTCTGAGCAATCGAAGGGATCAAAGCTACCAGATGACGGGATCACAGTTCATGATCAGGAAGAACAATTCCAAACCTCTCATCCTGGTACTCGAGATAGAGAGGGCAAAGGCCTTGTTAATTCAACAAGGAGTTGCACCAAGGTTTGCACCTAGGCTTTTGGCTTAACTTTTGCTTATGACATTTTGTGAAACTTCAATAATTTGGGTTATTTTGATTTAAGGTTCATAAACAGGGTACAGCCCTTGGAAGATCTGTGGATCTTGCAAAGTTCAACAACTATGAAGAATTGATAGCTGAACTGGATCACATTTTTGATTTTAATGGTGAGCTCAAGGCTCGGAACAAGAACTGGCTGGTTGTATATACTGATGATGAGGGTGACATGATGCTTGTTGGAGATGATCCATGGCAGTAAGTGCTCTCCTATTCTTTTTGATGCATAAAGGATGGAAGATGGTTATCTTTTCGGTTATCTGAATTCATTCTTATGCTGCTTTGTTACCTGTTGTCTTTGTGAAACAGAGAATTTTGTGGTATGGTTCGCAAGATTTTTATCTACACGAAAGATGAGGTGCAGCGGATGAACCCTGGGACTCTCAATTCAAAAGGCGAGGACATTTCTTCTGTTGCAGAAGGCTCTGATGCTAAAGAAGTGAAGAATCTACAGCTTCATTCTGATTCCAGTCCGGAAGATTCGTAGAGAATACAGAGGTCCTCCTTAATTGAGGTATTGAAAGTAAAATGCTAAAAAAAATATCTGTTGGCTCATTTTTAGCTGCTGCTATATTATTTACTACTCCCTCCGTCTAATTTATGTGAAAGGTGGTTGACTGGGCATGGAGTTTAAGAATGAAAGGAAGACTTTTAAAACTTGTACCATAGATGTTTGTGTGACTATAAATCATCTCATTAGGGGTAAAATGGGAAGTTTAAGTTAATGTTACTACTAAATATGGAAATGTGTCATTCTTTTTGAGATTGACTAAAAAGGAAGATTGTCGCATCAATTGGGACAGGGATGTGGGGTGACAGTTGCCCTGCTGCAGTATCTAGTTCGTTGACAACTTTTAATCTAATTTGACAGGTTTATAAAAATCTGTGGAAAATACTACATCCACCCAGCTGTTGTCATTTTTGGGGATTCTGGAAGGTGGTTACCCACATCAATTCCCTTTTAGCTTCCGGATGGCTGGTCTCCACATTGATGCAGCTTCTGTAATTCGCAGTTTCGACCCTTTTTGGCGCCAACTTATGGTGACTTATCTATATACAGAATACATGAATTATCAGCCTGGTCACAATCTTGCTTTCGCTTATTTCCCTACCCAGTTTTAACAATTTCTCTGGCAGCTCTAGATGTAAATAAGAAGTTGATACAACAGCATACCTTGTCTACTGTTAATTTATGTACAACTGGTAGCCAACTACTTTGAGTACCCTACATATATCAGGCTATCAGCAGTTGTGGTCATCCGGGTGAACATATGTCATGCAAATTTTGGTCTTATTGATCAAGTTACTGCTTTGTCCCTTTTGATTAACCGTGGTTGACACTCACATATGGCCAGCTCCTTCTGCAAACATGGGGCAATTATAGTAGACATAGTCAGTATTTCTGAACTGGAGCAAATTCCCCAAAGCTTGGTGACACCATGGTGTGGCAATTTGGTGCCATTTTGTTACCAGAGTACTGGAGGCCCAGAGCTTTGCCTGACAACACAGAATTGGCTCAGTTGTTGATCGACAAGGGTGCAGAACACAGCTTATCAATGTGGGGCATTTTGAGGCAGTGGTGACAGTTAACGGGATTGGTACATATAATGTTGAGAACTTATCTCGTGTCCAGCCTCTGGTTCTTTCAGAATATCCGATGGTGATTTCATTGAAACTTCATATTGCAGACAGCAAGTAGATGTTGCTGAATATAGGTATTTTAAAGTTATCTTCATGCTATTAAACAAGCATACGGTTCATGGATCTTGTGCCGGCCACCCACATAATCCCATGGAATCATGAGTCCAGGCTCCCGCTACTGTTCTTTTAGTATCTGATGTGATCCCTTGTAGACATCTCTGACACATATATATGTTGCTGGATTCCTTGTATATAAGAAAAGTTGTCACTGAATTACCTTTGGTAAATCATTACTTCCATGAAACAAGCATCATAGTGCATGGATTTTGTGTCCAGCCATCCTTGGGACAGCGGATGGTGTTCGGGGCTTCTGTTTGCTGCTGCTTGTCCAACTTATTTAAGCAGTACCCATATCATTTAAAGCTTTACTTTGTTAATCTCCATCCTCCGCCCCATCTCCCTCATTGTATGAACACATTAATGGAGCTCGACTAAAATTGATCTCTTATGATGAATTTGTTGATATTTGTGAAATGTGTTTATCGTCCCAAAGAGAAACTCTTGATGCTTATGCACTCGTTATTTTCGAAGAAAGGTTTGGCTGAACAAGGTTAACTAACAAATCCATAGAAATTGTTGAGCAATTCAATAGTACTTATAGGAGTTTGGTTTCAAAATGAACACTTTTTTGGGTACCACATATCAAAAGGTACTTTTCCTAAAAACTCAGATAAAAAATGACAGTTTTCCTAGAAATGGGCTATCTGTCTCAAACATTGATAACTTCGTCTATTCTACTCCCAAATACAACACAAATATTTTTAAAAAGTTCGCTCTTAAATGGGCGAATTATTAGCTTTTCATGCGAAGGAACATCTCTTCTTTAACACTAAATATGTGTTCTTATTCACTTTATTTTTTTCTCATTCATTTTTTTTTTCTTCTACTAGTATTATATTTTGATCTTTGAAAATTGATTGTCAGGTCTCAACAATCAGGAATGTTTGTATATTTAATTGAACTTGATGTATGTAAATGCGAAGAGTATTGTAAAATGAAAACATTAGGACTTCACGAAATTTTGATTGTCACTTTTAGAATTGTATGCGTTCAAAGGTAAGAATTTAAGTTGTTCACTTCAAACTAAAATTGTAATAAATATACTACATGACAAATTCAAACTACTAAAATTCTACAAACGTACTACATAAAAACTAATATTAAGGAAAAACAACATAATAATTGATCAACTATAAAACATTTTCAAATCAAATAGAAAACAAAGAACATATGAAGAACGTGAACAACTCCAAAACTTATGACCGCAATTTCTTGGAGTCCTTGATGTTTTAATTTTAAGTTATATATATATATATCTTCCGAATTGTTCAGACCTGAGACATGATTCATGACTATCAATTTTCAAAGACCAAAATATAATATTATTAGAAGAAGATAAAAGACACGAGAAAATGTGAAGTGAATAAGAACACATATTTATTGTTGAAGAGGAGATATTCCTTCATGTAAAAAGCTAATGAAAAAATTGTAGTTCACTTGAAAATGTGGAGTAAGCAGAGTTAACATTGTTTGGGACAGTTCGCCCTTTGTGGACAAAGTGTTTGTTTCAGCTTGTGTTTTTAGGAAGGATCCTTTTAGCATGAAGTGACCAAAAGATATTCATTTTGAGGCCGAACTCGTATTTATAGTGTCCTCCCTCTCCCCAGGTGTTTCGGAGAGGAAAGTTAGCCTACATATTTAGATTTTATGAAATATTGCAAGACATGTAAAATACATTCATAATATAAACATTACTGAAATATCACCCTCTAAACTATTGTAATCTGAGTCAAATAATAATGAGAAAAGAGGTAACCATAAGATAAGAGATACGAGGACAACGATTTAACTGTCGCCTACAATAAACTAGATATGTTTTTTGATAAGGAGTGTCTTGTTAATACAACACTTTCTTGTGACCAACTACAATCTTAATCCAGTATATTTCTGTAAAATCATTAAAGCTCAACATAGAAAGGATGCTGCCTTCTCGACGTGGCAAGATTTACCCGAGCATTCCCAGAGATAAAACTCAAAAGTTGCTTCATAAGCCCCACAAAGCTTAGTGGCCAACACAAATGAACTGCTAAGAGACGATAGACAGACTGTTGAGCTAAAATGTGATCACCTGTTCTAAACGGGGATAGGCTCAGGAGCTGGATCCGAGGGAGTACCACTACTTCCATTGAGGACAGTCACATTGCCATCTGAATCAACGTCCACAATAACTGAATCACCTTCTTTGATCTCACCTGCAAGCATTTTCTCAGCCATGCTGTCCTCTAACAGTCTCATAATAGCTCTTCTCAGAGGTCGTGCTCCATAGCTAGGGTTGTATCCCTCGTCAACCACCCTGTCTCTAAACCTCTCTGTCACTTGAAGTTCTATTTCCTTAACTTTCAACCTCTCAAATACCTCCTTAAGCATGATATCAGCTATCTCCTTAACCTCTAACTTAGTGAGTTGACGGAATACAATCATCTCATCCAATCTGTTCAAAAACTCTGGCCTGAAGTACTGCTTCAACTCTTCAGTCACTAAGCTCTTGATACGATTGTAACTGCTATCCTTCTCATCAAAGTCGAGATCAAAACCTATACGACGGCCACCTTTCTCAATTACACTACTTCCAACATTTGATGTCATGATGAGAAGTGTGTTCTTGAAATCTACAGTTCTACCCTTGCTGTCTGTCAATCTTCCATCTTCAAGAATTTGAAGCATCATGTTGAAGACATCAGGATGAGCCTTCTCAATCTCATCAAAGAGCACAACTGTATAAGGTCGACGCCTAACAGCTTCAGTCAATTGACCACCCTCTGTGTAACCAACATAACCAGGGGGGGATCCAATGAGCTTAGAGACCGTGTGTCTTTCCATGAACTCACTCATATCAAGCCGGATCATTGCTTCTTCAGAACCAAAGTAATATGTAGCCAGTGCCTTTGCCAGTTCTGATTTTCCAACACCAGTGGGACCGGAAAAGATGAAACTAGCAATAGGCCTGTTGGGATTCTTGAGCCCAACTCGCGCACGTCGAATAGCGCGACTAATGGCTTTGACAGCTTCATCCTGGCCAATGATTCGTGTGTGAAGTGTTTCTTCCATTTTTAGGAGACGGTCAGATTCGTCAGTGGAGACCTTCTCAACAGGGATACCAGTCCAAGAAGAGACGATGTGCTGAATATCTGCTTCTGTCACAAGAGGACCTGTATCTGCAGCCTCACTTTCAGCCTTGCTCACCTCTTTGTTTTTGTCTATGAGGGCTGTGATCTGTGCCTTAAGATCCATTTCTCTATCACGTAATTCCCCAGCCTGTCCATTAATCCAAAACCATCTCATTAGGAAATTCTATAATTACAATACTTGATAAGAAATTAGTTCACGCTATAACCACCATTTTTAAGGGGTTCTTTAGATGTACATAACAAACTCAGTACCTTTTCAAAATCTTGACCGCGAACAGCTTCATTCTTCTCCTTTGTAATCTGACGAAGCTCTTTCTCAAGCTCTTTTGCTTCCTCGGGGAGCTGGAGAGCAACAACAGAGCATTGTCACTCAACAAATAGTAGGGCAATGACAGATTAAAAGAGAGACTAAGGGATCAATTCATGCCTGAGCATGGCGAAGTCGAACACGAGAACCAGCTTCATCAATCAAATCAATTGCTTTATCAGGCAGAAATCGGTCACTGAAATGTGAAGACGTAAGTGAAAAGATGTATCACTTTGCAGAATCAGGGACAAAAAACCTTTTACACGAAAATCAATATCGTGGAATCTAGGATAATCTTTTCTGGAGATAAGCATAAAAACCTAATTAGATGCTGATAAAACAAAAGTAAACCAACTTCTATTATCACACTTTACTATCATAAAATAAGTTGAACTTCAGGTGTACAGTCTGTTAAGGCAAACATATTTCTTCAAGGTACCAATGCATCAACAATTCAAGGCGAGAAAAGAGTAAAAAGGTATAAGGAGACATAGGAACATGGTAGAGATTAGATACCTGATGTACTGGTATGAGAGCTGAGCAGCAGCCACTAAGGCCTCGTCAGTGTAACGAAGTTTGTGATGAATCTCATACCTCTCACGAAGCCCTTTCAGAATCTGTATAGTTTCATCAACAGTAGGTTCAGGGACCTTAACTGGTTGGAATCTCCTCTCTAGTGCAGGATCTTTCTCAATATGCTTTCTGTATTCATCCAGTGTAGTAGCTCCGATACACTGACAAGAAGCCAAGTAAATACTATTGAGTTACATGTAGAAGTTCTTTCTCCTGCTTTAACTGAGCAGTCATTTTTAACCTTCTTATGGGGCGGAAAAATGCATGTTAAAACAATGATATATCTTCTAGAACATTGGGATGTTAACAGAAATATTCTTAGTTCTCATTTTTTATTTCTAGAAAGAACAGAAAGGAAAGAACAAGCGAAGGAGGAAAACTTACCTGTAGTTCACCTCGAGCTAGGGCAGGTTTCAAGATGTTTGCAGCATCGATGGCCCCCTCTGCTGCTCCAGCTCCAATCAATGTGTGCACTTCATCAATAAATAGTATTATTTCATCACTCTGTTTAATTTCCTCCATCAGCTTTTTTAGCCTTTCCTCAAACTCTCCACGGTATTTTGTCCCAGCAACAAGCAATCCCATATCAAGAGTTATCACCTAATTATCACCAAAAAGCGACTCTTAGGAACAACGAAAAAGTAGCTATATCATAGCACGAAACATTCAACAAAGTTTCAGATGGATTAGATTCACAAAAATAGGTGGTGGACCTTTCTCACTTGAGTTCACTTCAGTTTGATAGTTTGAGCTAAGAATTAAGTTCAACAAGGGATACTAAATCATTTTTGCTCAATTAGTTGTAAGCATAGATCCACAACTCAATCTACTAAAAAGAAATATGCCAAGAGAACAAGTAGCACGGAAGAATTTATACATAAAAAATTTCAAGAGAACACAAAGACACTGAAAATATATTTGACATATTTCAATTTAGTGGAGACAGAATAGAATGCACATTCATTTGAACCTAATCCTTGTGAACCAAAAATACCACTAGACTGGACCCGCATGACCCTGCTCAGCTTCTGGATTCACCATATGATACAACAAATAGGAGAAGAAAGGACACAGGTAAACATCACATTCTGCAAGCGATCACACATGACATACCTTCTTCCCCTCAATTGTTTCAGGGACATCACCGTTTGCAATTCTTTGTGCCAAACCCTCAGCAATAGCTGTTTTGCCTACACCTGGTTCTCCAATAAGACAAGGGTTGTTCTTAGTCCGCCGACCCAAGATTTGAGTGACCCGTTCAATTTGCGGCTGTCTTCCAACAACGGGGTCCAATTTTCCCTAGAAACCAAAAATGGACAGCTAAATTATTCACAACTGTTCACATATCATAACAAATATAATTTTTAAATTACCTCTTCTGCCAATTTTGTCAAATTTGTTCCGTACTCCTCCAGTGTTGGCATTTTTTGGCCAGAAGTTCCACCTCCAACACTAGCACCAACAGCCTCATTACTCTCACCAACCATTCGGATCACCTATTTTTAGAAGAAGAAAACCAATAAACTCTGGTTATGATGAAGCCAAACAATCCAACTTCCCACAAAAGCACAATATTAAACTACCCAGAGGAAGCATGTGGGATCTACTACTTGCCTGAGTGCGGATGTTGCTGGGGTCAGCACCCAAGTTTTCAAGGACACGGGCAGCCACACCTTCACCTTCACGTAGCAATCCAAGTAGCAAGTGCTCCGAACCAATATAGTTATGCCCTGAATCAACCAGTTCATAAATGGAATAAATATTTAGACAAATAATATGCTGGTGCATGTAGAAGACCAGAAAGGCAAGCAAAAGAGAAAGAAAATCAATAACATTTTAACAACTCCAATTTGGTACTGAAGAGAAAACCAAAGGTGTCAATGAAGTAACATGAGAATAAGACTCAACCGGAGAACCACTTATAGACATGTCCCAAAGGTAATCCAACAAATATAGACAATTAAATAAGGATACCTAGCTGGCGGGCTTCCTCCAGAGAGAGTTCCAGAACACGCTTGGCACGAGGGGTAAAAGGGATCTCAACAGCAACGAACCCACTACCCCTTCCAATTATCTTTTCCACTTCCACACGAGCATCTTTCAAATTGATCCCCATCGATTTAAGAACCTTGGCAGCAATACCAGTTCCCTCACCAATTAGACCCAACAAGATCTGCTCAGTGCCAACAAAATTGTGACCAAGTCGTCTGGCCTCTTCTTGTGCAAGCATAATGACTTTTATCGCCTTCTCTGTGAAGCGCTCAAACATTGCTTTTGGTACAAATCGGCAACCTCGTGGTCGTCTGACATAAGTTGCAGCAGCTACTTTGGATTGGAGAGTTTGTCCAGATCTAACTAGTGTATCTATTGCATTGCATCCTCGCAATCCTGTAAAATCCCTCAGTGTAAGTGAAGATGATTGTGCATTGCATAGCATTGTAACAGCTCTTTTTGTTTTCCCAGATCCATTGAATTTGGTTGTCCTTTCACCAGCAACTGATGATGGGATGCTTGTTGACTGAACCAGAGCTCTAGCCATGATGGACCTGCCCAAGAGAAGAAAATAATCAGAAAAGCTCTCCTCTGATAATCGAAAAATATCAAATCTTCCAGATGACAAACCCATAACAGTATATGAAGTCAGTGACACATCAATCAGCCAACATATCAACAAATTATCAAATTCAAAAACTGATAACAAGTGAAGGTTCATATTTTCCAATCCAGAGGGAGCTAAAAATTTTGAGGCACAGTGCATTAGCAGAAATATAACTGAAACAGAGAGTTCCCAGAAGAAGTAGAAAAAGAGTATCCATACTCGACAGGAGTTGATGCATGACCTATAGATTCTATGTAACAAAATATGTAACTATCCGTGTGAAACATGATTCAATGACATAAACCAAATTTAGTCTACCCTCCAAGATATAAGAACTGAAACACTACGCAACTGCTGAGTAGTATGTGCGCAATCCAGGATTGAGTAGCCAAGGTTTCATGAATAGATTGAACAAATAGGACAATACACACACAAATATGTGGGGTTTGCAAACTAAATACATGGTTATAATAGGTTAGCATTGTGTAGCATTATCCCCATTTTTCTCTTCCTTAAAACTCCCCTAATAGTTTGTTGCAACACATTAGTATGGGAGGTTTGTTGGTCCTTTTTTGCAAAATTGAACTCAACACCATTTGTCCGAGGATTCCCCCCTGTTCCGCTTTCACCACTCTGCTACAGAGATCTTTAGAATGATTAAAAGAACCTCAGCAATTTTGATCAGATTATTCAAATTTCCTGCTCTTAGTAAACCCTAGAGAGACTGCTTAAAGGACTGTAAAACTGATAACCCAAGAAAATTCAACTAATCAGTTTCAGTAAAAAATCCTAACAACACGAACAAGAGTACAGGAAAGAATAAGCTGAAGACATGTCTATCAATCCCAAGCTAGTTTAGACACTCTACAAACGAGCCATGAATCCCACCATAAGTACTACAACACCTAAAACCTCAATCCCAAGCTAGTTTTGGTTAGCTATACAAATCCTCACTATCCATTTCACTCCAGTTTAAACCCATCTCATTCCAATACTCAAAATATGTTCAAGCAAAGCTCTTAAAACATTGAAACAAAGTCCACTCAGTATAAGCTGAGGGCACGTCTATCAATCAACTATGCTTCAGTCAATTTTGGCTACAACCTACAAGCCTCTATATTACCCCCACTCTATTTGGTCCCATTCCATTCTAATACTACTAAAAAATTTAGCCTTGATAAAGAAAATTGTCTTGTAAGACACAAAATAATTTTTTTCAAATTCTCAAATCTTACCTTATCCTTAAGTTTGATTTACAAAGAGAAATCGAAAACAAGAAATTAGCTCAAGAAACAGCTCAAAGCAACTCAAATAACAAAAAAACAACACACCCACTCAGTGTAATCCCCCAAGTGACTCAAAGCAACTGAAAGAACAAGAAATTTAGCTAAAAAGTTGCAAACTTTACCACTCAATTAGAAAATTAGCTTATCTTTTGCGTATGCAGTAAGCAAGAATTTCAATAAAAAAGAGTATAATTTGAAACAATAAGAGAGACCCAAATATGAAAACTATAAGATATGAATAAATCAGCCATATAAACACATCAAAGATTAGGTAAAAAGAAAGACAACCTGAATAATAGTGAAGTCCCAGAAGAATCTGGGAGATTGTTGAAGAATATAGACGAAAAGGGGGGAGATGGGTTTAGAGGAAAATGGGATTAGGGTGACTGGATTGGAGGAGAAGAGAGGAGAGGGGATGGGGGTATATATTATTTTTTTATTTAAGAAGATAATAGATGTGGATGATAAATAAGTAAAGCGTTATCTACCCCTTCTCATATTATTTTATTAGCTTTTTAATTTTAGAAAAAAAGAGTGCAGCATTTCTCTTTTCACAAGTTACTCCCTCGTACACATAAAATATCTCTTTCTCTTATTTTTTTAAAATATGACAAGCGAACAGTGGTAAACCTAGAATTTTACACAAGTAAATTTAATAAATTACTTCAATTGACAATAATAATAGTATCGACAAGAGAAATTAGTTAATGGTTTTTTTTGGCATGGGATTTAGTATGCTATAACAAAATGAACAATTTATAAAATCAAGATTCATTTTTCTTTTCTTTTCAAAAATGGGGAGGGGGGGGGGGGGGATTAAAACAATTAATAACAAAAATGGAAAGTTGATTTGGAAAGAAATTGTTGTAGATAGTAGAAAGTTCCTGGTGCAAGTTTGTACGAGGGCAAGTATGGACCGTACATAGTTTTACGGCCCATAGAAGGCTTGCGTGGATGATGTCCTCAAAGTTTGGGAAAATGTCAAGTCTCAGATGGGTTTTTACAGACCAACAAGGTGATTCGTAGAGTAAAGTATGACTCATATATGGTGCTTGTGGGTTGAGTTCCAAACTTGGTGAAATTTGACTACCTTGGATCTACGGATGGATTATACAGCTCGGGGTTGGGTGATTGTAGTTGGCCTTTAGAACTTGGGCTTTCAGTAATTTGGTGCATGGATGGCCAATATGGCCCGTAGATGAAAATATGAACCGTACATGACCGTTCATGGTTGAGGTACTAGACTTAGGAGGATTTCTAGGCTTGAGTAGTACGAAGGGTGTTTGACGGATCGCAGTTGAGGTTTGTGGTCCTTGGTCAAAGATGTTGGTTTTTCGATAGTGGATCTATGAGAGACCAAGATAGTCAATAGTCTCATGTACAGTTTGTACATGGGATCCGTAAAAGTGTTCCAACGATTTTATTTCTCAGGGTTAATTGGGTCTTTTATTTCTACTCTTTTAATATCTAAACTAAGTCGTGTTTAGACTATTCCTAAGCCTTTTAACTATTTTTTACACTTCAAATTTCTCCCCATTCACTCTCATTCTCTCGGAACTCCAAAAGCTCTTAAGTCTTCTTCTCCAATGATTCTCTCAAGGTGATCTAGGGTTTTTCAATCTTCAAATCTCCTCTTCCAAGTTCAAATATAGGGTTCATCAAGGTATATGGGAAATTCATTAACGGAGAAACCTCAAAATCTCTTCTTGATTCTTACCCACATTCTAGGATTTCTTGATTCATGTATGGGTTCAATTGATTTAAGGATTTTTCATCATTATTGATCTTATTATGCATGATTTGATCATAATTACATGTTTTCCATGATTTTCACATGAGCTCATGATATATGACAATTTTGATTATGAAATCATGCTTTAATGATATGCATGTTTTATGAATTGAAGAGATCATGATTCAAGGATACTTTCGAATAAAGTGTCAACATAATTTTATGAAATTAGGTTGCTTCCGATTGAAGTATTCTCATTATGAAAAGATTATCATGATTTAGATGTTTTCGGTTAAGTGTCTCTTATGAATTAATTATATTATGAAACCTGCATATTTTAAAGGAGTTATTCTTATGATTATGAGTTTTCGTGAATGATTTGGTATTACTAGATTCTTACCATTTCAAAGACTGAGATTATGAATATGATATAATTATGCATGTTTTCCTTTGGGAGTTTACTTAACATCGACTCAGACTAGTGACAATTACCCAGGTCCCTGAACTACAGCCCCTGTAGGATGTCCCGATTGGACAATAACTAGTGAATCCATCTAAGCTTAAGAACACGGTCCTTACCTTGACTAGTAGGAAAATCTCTTTTCGGTGTGGGAGCATGTAACACCTCAAAATTAGGAAAATCTAAAGAAAAAAGAAAATGCAGATTTTTGGCACCAAGAAAAGTTCTACGAGTCTAACCTACGGATCATAAAAAGTCCTATGGGTCGTAGGAAGTAAATTGTAGAACCTAGTGTTAAGTTTTGGAAATTTAAGTTTCTGAAGTTTAACCTACAAATGAACATGATGGGTCGTAGGATGGTTGATGAGTCGTAAATGGGTTTCGTAGAAAGGTTCCAGACTTGATGAAATTTTGGACCAAAAGTTGGGTTCTACGGATGGGGTCTACGAACTTTAGGAAATTCCATGACTCGTAGATTGGTCTCGTGGGAAATAAGGTGAAATTGAGTTTCTGAAGTTGATTCTACGATTGACTAGTACGGGCCATAGAAAGTTCTACAGATCGTAGAAACCATCTGGCAGTTATTTAGCTTGGTCATGCATATCATGTTTTCGATTATGTCCCGTGATGATCTTGTTTTACGTTTTATTTCATGTCCCTCATACTTAGTACATTCCGGTACTAATGTGTACTTGTGCCTGAATTGTTTCACTAATGTAGGGTCTGACGATTATCCTCCTCCCGCTCGTGGCTAGTTGACTTGACCATTTGAAGTTCAAGAGTTGGTGAGTCCTCATATTAGGAGGACCATGCTACATTTACTTTGCTTTCATATGTATTTAGTTTTTGGATGTTATATATGGGTACGGGTTATGTCCCGACTACTTCTTGAGATGTTTAGAATGGCTTATCGAGACTATGATTAGACTTTCACTTTATGTTAAAACTCTTTTATTGATATGGGACTTTTTACCTTTATTTCTCATATCTTATATTATTGTGTTGTATACATGTCAAACGGCTTATGTAGGGCCTCTCGGGGTCTTATACGCAATGTCATGTCTAGGGAGTACTTTGGATCGTGACAAACTTGGTATTCAGAGCATAAGGTTTTAGAAAAAGCCCTAAGATGTCTGACAAGCCATGTTGAGTAGAGTCTTGTTCATAAGTGTGAAGTTCCCCATATTTATGAATAGGATCCTACAAAGCATTTAGGAAACTTCACTTCTTTCATTACTCTAAAGTCATACGACAGAGTTGAACTCTATAAAGGTCGTCTTCCTAACTCAAGTTCGATGCTTTTCAGGATATGCCTCTTCGAAGAGCTAACACAAGAAGGAATATGGATGATAATGTGAAGCCCGAGGTTCTTCAAGTGCTGATTGATCCTTTGGTCGAGCAAGTGTCACATGCTGAGTTTCAAGCCGCTTTCCAAGTGTTGGCTCAAGATATGACGGCCCAAGTTGGTAGAGAGGTTGTTTCTCTTATGAACCCAATTGTGGGTATGGCAGCTACAAAGGTAAGAAACTTCACTATGATGAATCCCTCAAAGTTTTATGGGTCCAAAGTTGAGGAAGATCTCCAGCAGTTTGTCGAAGTGATCTACAAGATTGTAAAGATTATGGGAGTTACACTAATGGAAAAGGCAAACTTAGATGCTTACCAACTTAAAGGTATTACTCAAGTATGGTTCAATTAATGGAAAGATGGGAGGGAAATGATGTGGTTCCTCTTGATTGGTAGAAACTCGAATGGGCTTTTCTTGATAGGTTCTTTCTTTTTGAGATGAGGGAAGCGAAATTTCTTGAGTATATCAACCTATGACAAAGGAATATGAGTGTGAAAGAGTATGTATTGAAGTTCACTCAATTGTCTAAGTATGCTCCTATCATAGTTTCCGACTCTAGGGCAAGGATAAGTAAGTTTGTGTCGGGTGTGTCTGCGATGGTGGTCAAAGAGTGTTGAACTGCCATGTTGATTAAGGAGATGGATATCTCACGTTTGATGATACCTAGAGAACATATAGAGGATGAGAATATAAAGGAGAAGGCCAGAGAGTCAAAGAGGGCGAGAATGCGTAGGGGTGACTTCTCTCATTCTAGGTAGGATATACATGGACATTCTCAGTTCTTCGGTCAAAATTCTTCAAATGTTTTGGCTCCAAAGTTCAACAAAGATAGGGTGTCTAACCCTAAGTCTCAAGGAGGTGGTGGTAGTGGATCTTTTATTCCCTTTTGCCAAAAGTGTGGCAAAAATCACTCAAGAAAATGCTTAGCCGGTACAGATATTTACTATGGTTATGGGAAGAGTGGTCATAAGGTAAGAGATTATCCCGTGTAATCGGGCATGGTTAAGGATGGCCATCAGACTCAGCCTAATAGTTCTGGTTTGGGTGGTGCTCTTCGTCATAATAGGTTCTATGCTCTTCAAACTCGATATGATTATGAGGTTTCTCTAGATGTTGTGACTGATATGTTAAAAGTTTTTCATTTTGATGTATATGCTTTGCTTGGTCCATATGCTACATTATATTTTGTGACTCCTTATGTGTCTATGAGATTTGATGTCGTTCCCAAAATTCTTTTAGAAACTTTTTTAGTCTCTGCACATATTTGTGACTCCATTGTTGCTAAACGAGTCTGTAGAAATTGTCTAGTTTTAGTTTCTCAAAGAGTCACTCATGTTGATCTTGTAGAGCTTGATATGTTAGATTTCAATGTCATTCTTAAGATGAATTGACTTCATTTTTGTTATGCTTCCATATATTGTAGGATCCGATTGGTCACATTCCAAATTTTGAACGAACCTATCTTAAAATGGAAAGAGGGAAATTTAGCGCCTAAGGTTCAGTTTATATCTTGCCTAGAGGCTAGAAAAATTATTTCTAAAGGTTGTATCCATCACCTTGTTCGGGTTAGGTATACAAAATCTTAAACCCCTACTCTTGAGTCAGTTGCGATTGTAAATAAGTTTCCGTAAGTATTTCCCGATGATCTTTTTGGTGTTCCTACCGAAAGGGAAATAGACTTTGGTATTGACCTACTCCTAGATACATAACATATCTTTGTTCCTCCTTATAATATGGCTCCGTCAGAACTTAAGGAACTAAAGGATCAATTGAAGGATTTATTAGATAAGGGTTTCATTAGACCGAGTATCTCTCCATTTGGTTCTCTGGTATTGTTTGTTCAAAAGAAGGATTATTCACTTCGAATGTGTATTGACTATCGACAATTGAAAAAGGTCACTATAAATAATAAGTATCCTATTCTAAGGATTGATGACTTGTTTGATCAATTCAAAGTTGTGATTTTTTTCTTAAATATTGATCTTCGATCGGGTTATCATTAGTTGAGAGTAAGAGAAAGTGACATTCCAAAGATGACTTTTCAAACTTGGTATGGTAACTATGAGTTCTTAGTGATGTCATTTAGTTTGACTAATGCCCCAACGACGTTCATGGATCCAATGAATAAGGTGTTCAAACAATATTTTTGATATGTTTATTGTGATTGTGTTTAATGATGATATGTTTAGTTTACTCGTGGAGCAAGGATGAGCATGTTGAGCATCTAAGGATTATGCTATAAATTCTCAAGGATCGTCAATTATTATCTAAGTTTAGCAAATGTGAGTTTTTATTGAGGTTTGTTGCATTCCTTAGCCATATTATCTTCGTAGAGGGTATTCAAGTTGATCCTAAGAAGATCGAGGTGGTTACGAACAAGCTTAGACCTCTATTCATTTCAGATATTCAGAGTTTCTTGGATTTGATCAGTTACTATAAAAGGCTTGTGGAAGGATATTCCTATATCGTTTTTCCTTTGACTACATTGACTCAAAAGAAGGTTAATTTCAATGGTCCGAAGCTTGTGAGAAAAGTTTCCAAGGGTTGAATGATAAACTTACTTCAGCCCTAATATTGAAATTACAGGAATGATCACATGATATTGTGGTTTATTGTGGTGCTTCACGAATTTATCTTAGTCGTTTTTAATCAACATGGGGCAGTTATTGCTTATGTTTCAAGGCAATTGAACATGAATGAAAAGAATTATCCGACTCATGATTTGGAGTTAGCGGCGATGGTATTTGCTTTGAAAATTTAAAGGTATTATCTTTATGATGTTTATGTGGATGTGCTCACCGATAACAAGAGTTTGAAATATACGTTCACACAAAAGGATTTGAATCTTCGCCAAAAGAGGTGGTTTGAGTTCTTAAAAGATTATGACATGAGTGTTCTTTATCATCCGGGTAAGGCATATGTAGTTGCCGATGCCCTTAGCCAATTATAGATGGGTAGTGTTGCTCATGTAGAGGATGGTAAAAAAGAGTAAGTCCGTGATGTTCATAGACTAACTCGATTGGGTGTTCTCTTGGTTGGTTAACAAGATTGTGGTGTCATTGTTCAAAATGGTTCAGAATCATCTCTTGTTTCGGATGTGAAGGCTAAGCAAGATATTGATCTTATTTTGGTTGAGTTGAAGAAGTTAGTTTCTGAAAAATCCATTGAGGCTTTCTCTAAAGGAGAAGATGGTATCCTTTGTTACCAAGGTCGATTGCGTGTTCTAATTTTTGAATGTTGATGAGTTGAGAAATCAAATTTTTGTGGAAGCTCACAATTCTCGGTGTTCTATTCACTTGGGAGCCATCAAGATGTACCGTGATTTTTGGGAGGTCTATTGGTGGAATGAGACGAAGAAAGATATCACATAATTTGAGGCTAAGGGGTCGTTTGGTAGAGTGTATTAGGAAAAATAACGCATGCATTAGCATTGTGTATTATTAGTACCTTGTTTGGTACTCTTTTCCAACCTATGTATAACTAATGCTTGCATTAGTTATACACTCTATCATATTAAGGTGTGTATTGCTAATACCATGGATTTTTAGGTATTAGCAATGCAATGGTTTTAATGCATGCATTAGATTAACTAATGACAAAACTACCCTCTAATAATAATAATAATTATAATAATTATAATAATAATAATAATAATAATATAATAATTATTATAATAATAATAATAATATAATAATAATAATAATTATAATAATAATAATAATAATAATAATAATAATAATAATAATAATAATAATAATAATAATTATTATTATTATAAGAATAATTATAGTTATAATAATAATAATTATTATGACAACAGATTAATCAGTAAGACTAGGTCAAACTATAGTTCTGACCAGGCCAGTTTATGAAAGGTCGCCAAAGAAATTCGTTGGATTACCCGTTGGATTACCCATGTGGAGGGCGGACCCGGGCGGACCCGGATAGTAGGGACTTTCATACACTGTTGCCAGGCAGGAACTATAGATTTTAAAGGTTCCTATTTGTCTTATTGTGCGATCCGGTGTGAAAATGGTATCAGAGCCATGGACTTTTAGTAACTATGGTAGTTATAGTTCAACACAGTTTTCTTTTATGAATATCATAAAGAGAAGATCTACTGTTAAAAACAGTAGAAAAGAAGAATATGATATACCTCAGCATCTAGATCTACTTAATAAGTGGACTATTCCAAAAATATCACCTAGAATCATATATCAGATGGGTACTTTTGAGAAACTTGGTTTCAAACAGGTGGTTAAAACTACTGAAGAAACTATCACTATTGATAGTGATAATCAGACTTTCAGATTATTATCTGATAATGATTTAGCACCTTATAAAGATATTTATAGATTTATGCATATTGGCTTAGTTCAGGTGGCTTTTAAGCCCCTTACTTTGCGTGGTCTACCTGAAAGCTTTATAGCAGCTTTACGTGATAGTAGAAATCATAACTGGAAGAAGTCTCTTATAGGGACGATTCAAACTAGTCTAGCTTATGGACCAGTTTATTTTAATGCCTATCCTAACCTACAAATTTCTTTGCAGGATGAGAACTCATTAAGTTCTCTTATGTTGAATGTTAAACTTCATGGTTATGATTATATGCCAGGCACTGAAGTTGTTTGCATATGCTATAAGATTTATTATAAATTATTGCATACTTTAAATCCGATGTGCAAAATGATTGACTTTAAAAATGAAACGATTTTAATAGAAACTAATTTTGATAAATCTAAGGTAGTCACTAGAAGACCTATCAAGTGGGAAGAAATTGATTTTCCACAAGAGTGGGTCATTGAAAATGCTACCCAACCACAAAATAATATTAATACCGAGGTTTCTGAGATTGAACAGTTGAATGATGGAACTGTTAAAATTAGATTTCATGAACCTACTAACATGCTTACTGATAACCGCAACATGTCTTCTAGAATCAGTAGATCTAATTCTTCTTATATATCTCCTGTTGATTATATTGTTCAGGTTCCTTCCCGTGCATCTACTTCTCAGATTAGAGAAACTTATAGATGTGACAACATAAAAATAGATAGAGATAATATAGTTAAGCCTATTCGTAGAGCTAGTTCTGATTTAGACATAACTGAATCTGAAATGAATTTTCCAAATGGAATAACAGGTTAATTTTGTTTCTCTATGACTGACAAAATTATCGATTTTAGCCCGGGATCTCCGGCAAGAGCTCGTATCGCTAAAGATTTTGAGCGAAAAAAATGGAAACTCTTTAGAAAATGGTTTTTTAAAAACTTTACTAAAGAGGAACAGTATGATTTTGAAGAAGAATTTTATAAAGATCTAATAGACTCCAGAATAAATCGGCTTATTCCGTTTGTTCCTTGGTTTATGTGCAAACATGTTCATAACTATATTTCTATGCTTGAAAGAGATTTTACTTTGAGCAATGGAGAAATTACTAGATCTGTTTTTCCTCCACAGCAGTCTTTTCAAATTAATAAAAATGATAAGATTGTTAATTTTAATGCTTTTTCTAAATTATTAGAAAATGACACTGCTCTAGTAACTGTTCAGCATGTGAATGCCATAATTAAACAAAATAATTATGAAAATATTTATATGAGCATTTTAGGTGAACATATTATGTCTTTACATGAGAAAGTTGATAGACTTCTTACTCTCTTACCTACTAAGGTAAAAGGTAAAGAAAAAGTTACTCATAGTAGCTTACAACCTCCTCCTGATATAGAGGACTTCAAAATTAAGGATTACTCAGACCTTGAGAGTTTTTTGGAAAAGAAATTCAAAGGCGGGGGAGTACAACCTTTAGATACAGACAACTTTATTGAAGGAGAACCTAGCAGTAAAAAAGAATTTTATGATAGTCTTAATAAGATATCAGAAAAATATGCTAGGAAACCAGTCCAAAGGATGTTCTACTATCCTAGGCCTACTCCTCAAGATGTTCTACTTGAAGAACATGAACATATTATAACTAATAGTTATAATGAAAAAGAAATCTATGAATGGAACATAGATGGGTACACTGATAGACAGATTTTTACAACTGTCCATAGAATGTTGATGTACAGTACTATCTGTAAGACCAACAAAAATAGTGATAAAACTATTGCAGATATGATAACAACAGGTTTTACAGGTCAATTAAAGGGTTGGTGGGACAATTATCTCAACCAGACCCAAAGGGATACAGTTCTTATGGCCGTAAAACAGGAAGGAGATCAGGTTACTCAGAACGCAGTTTATACACTAGTTCTGAATATTATAGAACATTTCTCAGGTAGATGGTCAGATAATAGTGAGACCATCAGAACTCTTCTTCAAAACCTGAGGTGCAAATCGTTAACCTCATTCAGATACTACAAGGATGTTTTCCTATGCAGAGTCATGGAATTACCAGAGTGTAATAGCACTCATTGGAAATCCAAATTTATACACTAGTTCTGAATATTATAGAACATTTCTCAGGTAGATGGTCAGATAATAGTGAGACCATCAGAACTCTTCTTCAAAACCTGAGGTGCAAATCGTTAACCTCATTCAGATACTACAAGGATGTTTTCCTATGCAGAGTCATGGAATTACCAGAGTGTAATAGCACTCATTGGAAATCCAAATTTATTGATGGATTACCAACTCTATTTGCTAAAAGAGTCAGAAGATATCTCAGAGGGGATGATCATAGTATTAATTATGATAATTATACTTATGGCAAATTAATAAGTGCTTGTGTACAGGAAGGTTTATCCTTATGTAATGAAATCAAGTTGAATCAACAAATCAAACGACATCGCTTGACAGAAAGGAAGCAGTTGGGAGAATTCTGCGAACAATTCGCATTTGATATCCCGAAGCAAAGATCTAAGGATGAAGAAGTTTCTCATAAAAAGAAGAAATCTTCTAAGAAGGATTATGAGAAATGGAAAAAGAAGAAAATAGAAAAAAAGCTTCGGAGAGCAGAAGAAGGTAGAGGAGATTCCTCTAAAAGAAAGAAAAAGTATCGACAGAACTTTAATAAATCTGATACTTGCCACAAATGTGGAAGGTATGGTCATTATGTGCAGAGTCAAGGAAAAAATAAAGAATCTTGATATAGATGATAATCTGAAGGATTCTCTTTATAAGATCATGCTTAATTCTGACTCTGAATCAGGCTCATATAGCAGCAGGGAATATTCTTCGACAAGTGAAGATCTTAAAGCCCTTCAGCAAGAAGAATATTTAACGTCGGAAGATGAATGCTCACCATGTCAACAAGGAATGGCCTGTGAAAAAGATGATGATGGAGATGATCTTTATAAGATCTATGAGCAATTTAAAGAACTTAGTCTGAATGTCATTGATAATGACAAAGTAATAGAGCTCTTACAAAATATCAAAGATCCTGAAATCAGAGCTCAAATCATTGATAAAATTAGTGATTCCAAGGAAAAAGAACATATGATGGAAAAGGATCATATTCCTAAGGAAATTTCAACCAAAGAAGGTTCATATACCATGGCAGAGGTCAAAAATCTCTTACTAGAAAGGAGAAAGAGGACAAGTTCCCCTACAACTATCAGTGATCTGAAAGAAGAGATTAATAATCTCAAAGAGGACATCACACGCCTCAAAGAAAAGAACGTGGTTATTGAGGTAAGACTTGATGCTATTCAGACACTTCAAAATTTGAATGATAAAGTTTCTGAATCATCCTCTTCTATGGAAGGAGAAAATGATAGCCTTGATTTTATAAAAAATATCTATTTAAAAAATGATAAAACAGATTTTCTTTATAGTCTTAAAGCTTTTACTTCCCAAAAGTTTTACACGAAAATTACTTTGCTAATTGATTATAATTATAAAAAAGAATTCATAGCTCTTATTGATAGTGCAGCTGATTTAAACTATATACAAGAAGGTCTTATACCTTCAAGGTACTTTCATAAAACTACCCATAGTCTGAGATCGGCTAATGGTAGTAAAATGAATATTGAGTTTAAACTTCCAAAAGCTTTTATTTGTAAAGGGAAAAGTTGTGTCCCTCAAAGCTTTGTTTTAGTAAAAAATATTACTAACCAAATTATTTTGGGCGTTCCTTTTATAAATGATATTTTCCCGCTTACCCATTGGGATAATAATAAAATTATTGGAACTTGGAATGACAAACCTTTTATACTAGAATTTGTCACCAAACCTTTTACTAGAATGATAAATGATCTAACTGCAAAATTATTGGTTTCAAAAAACAACCAAGTTAGTTTTATAAAACAAGAAATTAACAGTATTGAAGTTGATCATATTTTACAAAATCCTAAATTACAGGAAAAAATAGCTATTTTAAAGAATCAGTTCTCTATTGATATTTGCGGAGATCATCCTAATGCTTTTTGGAACAGGAAAAAGCATGTTGTTAGCCTACCTTATGAAGAAAGCTTTGTTGAGAATAATATTCCTACTAAAGCCAGACCTTGCCAGATGAATGCGGATTATCTGGAACTTTGCAAGAATGAAATTGACTCCTTGCTTCAGAAAGGCCTTATAAGGCATTCTAAATCTCCTTGGTCCTGTACAGCTTTTTATGTTAATAAACATGCAGAACAGGAAAGAGGAGCACCTAGATTAGTCATAAACTATAAACCGCTTAATAAAGCATTTAAGTGGATCAGGTATCCTATTCCTAATAAGAAGGATTTACTTGATAGAGTTTATGATGCTATTATATTCTCTAAATTTGACCTGAAATCAGGTTATTGGCAGATTCAGATTTCATAATCAGATAGGTTCAAAACCGCTTTTAATGTCCCTATGGGTCAATATGAATGGAACGTTATGCCTTTTGGCTTAAAAAACGCTCCATTCGAATTTCAAAAGATCATGAATGATATTTTCCTACCTTATACTAATTTTATTATTGTTTATATAGATGATATCTTAGTATTTTATAAAAATTTAGAAACTCATTTTAAACATTTAGAATTGTTTAAGAAAATTATAATGCAAAATGGATTAGTTATTTCTCAACCTAAGATGGCTTTATTTCAAACTAATGTCAGATTCTTAGGTCATAATATTGAAAGAGGAAGTATTAGTCCCATTAATAAAAGTATAGAGTTTGCTTCTAAATTTCCTGATATTATTACTGATAAAACTCAATTGCAGAGATTTCTTGGAAGTCTTAACTATGTAGCTCCTTTCATAAAGGATCTGGCCAAAGATACTGCTATTATTTATGATAGATTGAAAAGAATCCTAAGGCCTGGTCAAATGACCACACTGAAGCCATTAGGAGGATTAAAGAGAAGGTTAAAAACCTTCCTTGTCTCACGTTGGCTAATCCAAACTGGGAAAAGTCAGTAGAAACTGATGCTTCAGATCTCGGTTATGGTGGAGTTCTTACTCAATATTGCCCTGATACTAAACGGCATTATATAGTTCAGTTTTATTCTGGTAAATGGAATCCAGCCCAGAAAAACTATGCAACTATAGCTAAAGAGATCTTGGCTATAGTTAAATGTGTTCTCAAATTCCAGGGTGACCTTTATAATCAGAAGTTTTTGATAAAAACTGATTGTCAAGCAGCCAAATTTATGTTTAATAAAGATTGTAAGCATGATGTTTCTAAACAAATGTTTGCTAGATGGCAAACCCTTTTAGCACCTTTCGATTTTGAAATACATTATAAGAAAGGAGAAGATAATAGTCTGCCTGATTTTCTTACTAGAGAATATTTAAATTAATATGTATTTATTCTTTTCAGGATGAGACCAGCATGGCCCCCTCCTTCCCGGAGAGGAAGAGGAGGACGAAGCAACTCAGGAAGAGGAGGGCATATCCTCTCTCAACAAGGAAACAAAACGCTAACATCATTCAATGTTAGTCAAACAACTGCTTCATCAAGTAGTGGAACCAGTGTTGATATCAACCACCCAATGTATAAAGAGTTCATGGATTTTATGAAATCCAAGAAAGAGACTGGTTCATCAACATACTCTTCAGTACTAATAGATGATGAAAATATAGAGGTATATGATATGAACAGCAAAAAAGAAGTTATACTTCTGTTAGAGGAAAGCGATCTCAGATGGAGAAATGAGCCCTGGCAAATAATGACCAGGTATTTAGATACAGTTGCATATACAGCTACGGTGTATAAATACAGAATGCACTATGAGATAATACTCTCATCTACGGGATGTGAATTCCAGTATTTTTATCCCGCCAACACCAAGAAAGTTTATAACTTTTCAAAATTGGTAGTCAAAAGGATTATATCACCGGAAGAATGGGGTATGAGCACTCTAAAAGAATTGGATTATATCCATCCAGAACAGAAAGTTCCAGTAAAATATAACTACTGGGATTATATTGATGGATTTAATAAAGTCCTTTTATATGAAAATGCTAATAGGAAACACTCATGGTTCATAAAACTATGTGCAAATATCTTTGACAGGAATATTCCTAATTGGTTATGCAAATGGTGGACAATATATGGACAAACAATAAAAATTTTGCCAGAATCATATAAAAAATTATATTTAGAATGGATAGATGTATCCCCGAAATTAACTAGATTACAAGAAGATAATATTTTCTTTGAAGGGATATCAGTGATGTATTTTTTCATTGAATTTTCCATTCCATGGATTATGAGATGGTCAATTGGAGTTAATACTACTTCAGAAGGCTTCCCTTGCTTACAAAAAGTGTTCTACACTAAGTTTTGGAGTAAATTACTTCAGAAAAACCCAGAGGGACAATTACATGGACAAGAAATCATGGATTTAATAAATGTAAAAATAAGTAGGTATTATGATACGAATACCATAACAGAATCCCACAAAGATGATGTGGATCCATTCAAGAAAATTGCAAGGCAACTTCAGATGAAGAAAGGAATTATTTCTAAATCGGAGGCAATTGCTTTATTTATGGAAGAAGTAAAGAGGGATTTAATGAAGAATCTCAATTTTGATATAAAAGATGACACTTCCATGGCATCAGCCAGTCATACAGATGATACATGTCTTGCAGGAGAAGGGCAAGACATTGATGATGAAGAAGAAGACCTTGAGACTATTCTCAAGCGTTACCAGCAACAGATGGAAGAATCTTCCACAGGTACAACAGACAAAGGAAAAAACAAAATATAGTGGACGTCTTTGTCAAACTTTACTTTATATCTTTTATAAAGATAGTAGTCGAAGGATATGGACGGCCGAAAAAGAATAAAAACATGTGAAGGCCATTTCTGTTTGTCGGCCTTATCGTTTGTTGATTGGCCAATATAAAGTTGTGGGCCACTTCTATTATTGTTATTAAAGTTTGTAACCTCTATATAAGAGGAAGTGTGTATTAGTAAAGAGGCAGGTTTTAGAAACCCCCCCCTCTCTCTCCCTCTCTCTAAATATTTCTATCTTTGTAACTCTTTAAGTTTAAGTATTGTGAATAAAAGTTTGGAATTTGGCTTGAAGATCTGTATCAAGGTACTATTTATTGCTTTATAATCCAATTCTTTTAGGGTACTCATACCCCATTCTTCCGGTGATATAATCCTTTTGACTACCAATTTTGAAAAGTTATAAACTTTCTTGGTGTTGGCGGGATAAAAATGCTGGAATTCACATCCCGTAGATGAGAGTATTATCTCATAGTGCATTCTGTATTTATACACCGTAGCTGTATATGCAGCTGTATCTAAATACCTGGTCATTATTTGCCAGGGCTCATTTCTCCATCTGAGATCGCTTTCCTTTAACAGAAGTTAATTATTATAATTATAATTATTATAATAATAATAATTATTATTATAATTATAATTATTATAATAATAATAATTATTATAATTATAATTATTATAATAATAATAATTATAATTATAATAATAATAATAATAATAATAATAATAATAATTATAATTATTATTATAATTATATAATAATTATTATAATAATTATAATAATAATAATAATAATTATTATTATTATTATTTTTGTAAAAGAATGTGGGGGTATTTTTGTAAACAAATATTTTTTTAATAGTCTTTATACAAGGCTTGCTATTTCCAATACATCAAACCAAACAATGTATAAGAAATAATGTAAGCGTAACTAATGCAAGCATTACTAATGCATGCATTACTAATACATCATATTCAGCATTATTCTTATACACTCTACCAAACGACCCCTAAGTGTCTTAATTGTCAACAAGTGAAAGTTGAGCATGAGAAACAAGGTGGTTTGGCTCAAGACATTAGCATTCCTACTTGAAAGTGGGAAAACTCAAATATGGAATTCATTACGGGATTACCTTGTACTCATCGCCAATTTGATTCTATTTGGGTCATGTTGGACCGAATGACTAAGTTTGCTCATTTTCTTCCAGTGAAGGCTTCATTTTCATTCGAAGACTATGCTAGCTTTAATATTTTAGAAATGGTGAGGTTGCATGGGGTGCCTTTATCCATTATCTTCGATCATAGTACTCAATTTACTTCTCAGATTTGGAAGTCGTTTCAAAAGGGTCTTGGTACTCAAATGAAACTTAGAAAAAATTTTCATCTTCGAACTGATGGACAAGCCGAGTGTACTATTTATACTTTGGAAGATATCTTGAGAGCTTGTGTGATTGACTTTAAGGGTAATTAGGATGACCATTTTCTTTTGATTGAGTTTGCTTATAATAATAGTTATCACTCAAGTATCCATATGGATCATTTGAGGCTCTCCATGTATGAGGTGTAGGTTTCTTATTGGTTGGTTTGAAGTTTGTGAGGTCGCTTTGATATGGACCGAGTTCGTGCATGAGGCTATAGGTAAGGTTCTACTTATTAGAGAAAGGTTGGAAATGGCTCAAAGTAGACAAAGATATTATACTGATGTTAGAAGAAAAGAGATTGTATTATGATTGAGTTTATTTGAAAATCTCACTTATGAAGGGTGTACTAAGGTTTGGAAAGAAAGGAAATCTTTTGTAATACCTCAAAAATTGAAAAGTTTAATTGGACATGAAAAAGTCTCAGAAAAGTGCACTAGTGTAGTTCCCATAAAACCTATCTACCGTTTGTAGAAAGCTTTATGAGTCGTGGGAATCTTTTCATGGAACTTGAGTTAAATTTTGAAAAATGTCAAGTCTTTGATGATGATCTATGGATGAACAGGTCGGGTCGTAGACTTTTATGGTCCACAAAAGGCAAATCGTGATAAGTGTTTTCGACTTAGATAATTTTTTTGGGAAACATAGGTTTTACGGATTTGGGTCTACAAGCTATAGAACGTTTAACGGGCAATAGAAAGGTCTCGTGAAATTGATCAGAAATGTTGAGTCCCGATAAGTGTTCTACGACTGACCAGTATAGTTCGTAGAAACTCCTACATACCGTAGGTCAAAGTTGTATGGTCTTCCGGCAGGTTCAATGGTGTTTTAGTCTTTACCTACTCAATTAACCCCTATGAAGGGTCTACGGATGGACAAAATGAGCTATAACAATCTCCATGGGCCGTAGAAAGTGCCAATATGAATGTTTCCAGACTTTGTAAATTTATGGAATTTGGATATATCTATGGGTTGTAAGAATTTTACGGGCCATATAAAGGCTTTCGTGGAAAATGATCGGACTTAAAAGGATTTTTGGGTATATGGGTTCTACAGGTTGGATCTATGATCCATAGAAGATTAGACGACCCGTAGAGCGCTCTCGTAGAAGTTGTCCAGGATTTTGGTCTCCAGTACTTAAACCTACGACTAACTAGAACGGTCTGTAGAAATTCTTACGGACCGTAGGCCGAAACTATATGAGTTGTCTGCCAATTTTAAATCAAGGTTATTTGGGTCTATTCCTACCCTTTTAACACTTATACTACGTCGTTTTGACCCTATAACTAACCCTTACAAATGATTTTGTACGTCTAAGTCTACCCATTCACTCAAAACCCCAAAATTCCCTCCAAGTTCATCCTCTCAAATTCTCTCAAGAGCTTTCAAGGCTAATCTAGGGTTTCAAGGTCTTATCTTCTAGCACTCGTCTAGGGCTTTGATCACCTAGGTAGGTGGAAGTTCACCAATGGATCCCCTTCACCATTGGGTTCCAAAAGAATCTCAATCTCCAATATAATTTCACTCAATTCTCTTAGTATTTCATGTGACTCTCCATGAGTTCAATTTATTATGATTCAATTGTTATTATTTTATCTTATTATGCATGATTTGATTCAAATTTTATGATTTCCAATTGATTTCATATGACCCCATGCCTTATTGTTTTAAGATGATTATGAACTTATGAGTTTTGATTATGGATTTATGCATGTTTTATGGAATTGATGATATATGACTAAAGTATGATTTTAAGATAAAATGTCAATGATCTTTGAAATTTGTTCTCATATTTGAAAGGAATCATAGTTTTTGAAGGAGTTATTCTATAATATGAACTTATGATTGGACCAATAGTCTTTGATTATTTCCTTTCCAAGTATTTCTATATGATTATGACTTTGTCTATTCCGTTGGAATTTCACTTAACACCGAGAGGATTTTGAGATAGAGGCCTTCCCGTAGTAGAGGTCAGATCTCTAGAAACAATCTTTTTTCCCCATAACTACGTGGCCCGTATGATTTTCTTAAATGGTCTTAGGTAGTGGATCCACCTAAGCTACAAGAATGTTTGGTGTCCAACCTTGGGAAATGGGACACCCTCTTTTCAGTGTATGGATTACGTCGGATTTCATGTTATAGCTCACATGGTCTATTGTAAGTTAAAGGTATATATCCCACAAATGAACTGTGATTTTCTTCAAATCTTTTTTATCTTATGATTTTCAATGATGCATTGACCTTGTACATGCTTTATGACTTTGCTTTGAAAGGCTTTACTACGTTTTACTTGGTCATGCATATAATGTTTTAAATTCACTATCTTATCATGTTTATGTTTATGCACATTTCCCCATATTCAGTATATTCATTGTACTGCTGGATATTTGTGCCTATATTATTTCAAAATATAGGATCGGATGCACCTTCTCCCGGTCGTGGCTAGATCAGAATTGTGCAACAGTTGATTACTTGGATTGGTGAGTCCTCATATTTCGAGGGCATGACCATTATCATTATATTACTTTTGATGTCTTTTCGGTTTCATATATTGTTCATGACTTAGGAGTTTGTCCTACTCACATCATGCATAGTATAGGTATTGTCAGACATAGATAGTATTACACTTATTCGCTTATGTACTATATTGGTTTCTCTTATGTCATTCGTAAATTTGAAGATTTATATTGCTTATCTCTCTTTTATTATATTTCATTACGGCCTACTTATGTCAAGTGTTTTGTCTAGGGCCTCTCGGGGTCCTATTCGCCATGTCACATCTAGGATATACTTTGAGTCGTGATAAATGGCGTCTTCCATATCTCAATTGAAGCATGAGAAACCATACATGTGGCTCTAAAAGCTATCTATGCAAGCATAGTGCTCATCAATGGATAGTTATGGACCATGTTGAGTATCAGGTTCCTTGGACGTCATCACATTGACCCCTTAGTACTACAAGGTGTTCATTAGCTTCCTCATTTAGAACATTCCAACTTCTTGGGAATCCAGTCAACAAGCTCTCAAAACTAAAGCTCTGGCCTTTGTAGATCATGAATCTCCTCATGGCAACCTTCAGCATCAATCTTGAATCAAACTCCCTACATGTCATTAAAGTAAACATACTAATTACCTTATCCCTAGAGATATAGGTCACGTGCTTTCCTGAAATCAAGCAATTTCACTTAACATGATGCCAAACTCTGGCCTCTCTATTCAAGTGTGTGTAGGGAAAGGTCTGGTGCCTCCCTGTTAACTGGTGTTGGATCCATCTAGCATCTCATTGTGTCCCGCTTAGAGTGTGGTGAATCTCCCGATATGGTAGCCTTTTGCTCAATCGTTTCAAAGGCCATGAGTCAACTACTAGACTAGCAGATACTCGTTAAAGTATGTGGTTGTAAAATCCACTATATGGCCTTGGTCATTCACCATATTGTTGCATTCACAGGTTCTAGTTTGCATATATTCCCCTCACTAAGCCGAGGTTTCACCCCCAGTCTTTGAAAATAAAATCAAGACCAAGGTCATGTATCGTCTCAAAAGTACGGGTGAATTCAGCTGCAAGGTTGTCCGTGTCTACTCTCTCATATGAGAGGTAATTATCCTCCTTGTACGGTACCACTTTTGTCCTTCTTGTTTTTCAATCCAACTTATGTCAAATTGAGGTGTTGGAGTGTGAGGGGCAAATGATGAATTGTTCCAAGTATTTCAGCTGGAACATCTATGTACATTTTTTTCTATTCATTCATGATCTGGCCTGGTTGACCTAATCATGATATTGAAGGAGGGGACCTTTTCTAGAAAAAAAATAATTCAAGAGTATTCAATTGCAAGGTTTGTCCATGTCGGGACCTTTTAGTGCTAGTATTAACTTTGACTGTTGCTTGATGTGATTACATGGTGATTGTGAAGTCAAAACAACAAATAACTTGTTAGAATTAAGTTTTGATAATTAGCAAAGTGAAATTGAAAATGGTTACCACACACTTAGTTTGCTAGCATGGTGTTAGGTTTATAATTACTTAGGTACTCAGAGTTCCCTAACTGTTTGCATGTATTCACTAGTAACCATTATCAATGATATTGTAGTAATATATATCAACCTTATAAGATAATCAAGCAATTCACAATTTAAGCTCATTGTTACCCTAGCTTCATCCTTTCCTATCCCCACTTTGGTTTTCAATGCTTATCAATGTGTTTAACCAAAAAACACAAATTTATAATAAATAATTCATGTCCAATGAAAAATTGAAAGAATATCAAAGGACTAGGATAAAAAGTAAGGGTAATTGTATTTCTATTTTTATATCCTAATCTATTCTAAATCTCGGGATATCTTTCGAGTAGCTCTTGATCTAATGTCACAGCACGACAAAGTTTGGCTTAATCAGTCGGTTCATGGATAAATAGTTCCTCCAAAATTACAACTCCAAAAAGATATAAATGATCATTATGAAATATAAAATTCAATATGGTTAGGTTCACATCGCATAGGAAATAATATGAGAAATAAATAAATGGTGATGGTTCAACCAGTAATCGTTATTCTGAAGGAGATTTTTAATATGAAACATAGTCATTTTAACTTTAGAATTTAAACTAGTATTTGTAAGTATTTATTTCTATAAAACGTGAGAAAAGACTAGGATTAGATTCCCTATGATTTCATAACGGTAGTAGGGCTATTTGGATAATGAACTATTCCGGTGTTATTCATACAAAATTGACAACTATGATTTATCTAACGTCTATTTGACCTAATTAGAAGAATACCACTCCATCTAGCGCCTTTAGATCTAGAAATGTTTGAATAATAACCCTCATCATTTGCTTCATATTGACTTTTCTCGTAAAAGCTCAAGTCATAAGATGAGGATTAGACATTTCAAATATTTGTTGTTAACCCATTTTTGTAATCTATACTTCTATTATTAAGCAAGTCAATATTTGTGGTTAGTTTTAATATTACAATTGTTTAAAAATAAATAATACGAAAGGATTGAAAATACATGCACAATCACCGTTTAGAATCATTATTATATTTTGTTAATTCATCATGGTTTCTACAATCGTAGTTATGAAATTTGGTTGCTCATGATCTTGTGAAAAACAATCAATGATAAATTAATATTATTCATTATGATCTTATGAAAACTAGTAAAGAAAATTGAAACTTGTATTACAAAATAAAATATCAAGTCACTTGTCAATCAAATATTGTTCTAATGAAAATAAGAGACAGTGATTCTCAACCAGCCGTAGTATAGCACATTTAAAAAGATAAATTGAAATAATTATTTATAAGTATCAATCATATCCTAATCAAAATATAAAAACTTATGTTGCGACATCATGGACTTTCATTATGATCGACAATCGATAAAATAAGGGGAGACAATTGTATTCTTCATCTTTAGGTCAAATATTTGCATGTAGCCACGAGTCATCACCTAGGCCTATAGTTTTGAGAGTCTGAAAATTCCTGTAGCGAATCATTTCTTGACAAGAGATTGGACGGTCTGTTGAATGGTTCCACAACCCGTAAAATGTCCCCTAGACTCGAAGTTATAATACCTTATTTGTGAAATCCTTCTAACAATTTGATTCACGTTTGATCATTGGTTTTATGAGCCACCATACGAGTTGTCATTCTATAAATAAATTTTTCCATTGTAGATTATTTATCAGGAATGATAAGACGACTCGTGGTTTGATTCCACAATCTGTTATATTCTTTCATGGATCACTACTTGGCCATTTTTGGCTCAAACTTCAATTTTTTCATCCACAATCTATTTTCTGCATATAAACACAAAATACCATCATATCACCTAAAAACATACTCAAGAACTGTATAATCCTTTGTTAAAAATAATCAAAAGAAAGGTAAAATCCCGATACACCAACGTTACAATTATATGGACGTAGTTTAAGTTGCAATGTTGATCATCAATTTCTTTTTTATATGCCCTAAAATGTTACTTTCTTCGTCTCAATTTAGTGATGGTGTTTGACTAAATAAGGGGTTTAAGAAAGAAGACTTTTGAAATTTATGGTTAAAATAAGTCATAAAGAAATGTGTTGTAGTAAGGCATTTTATTAGTGATCGAATAAAAGTTTAAAGTTAAATTATAACTAATATGTAAATGTGTCATTCTTGTTGGGACTGATTTTAAAAACGTGTAACATATATTTTGACAGAAGGATATGTTACTAATCAAAATTTTGATTTCTTAATATTAATAAATGTAATATCACTTAAATACTAAGTTATCTATTGAACTGGATCATAAATGAGTTTTAAATTTGGTTGGCCGCTCAATTATAGGTTCTATGCAAGATTTTGTTGGAGTTAAATCTTGGTCTAAAATGAAATAGATTCGTAAATTTTGATCATATTTTTTGGGTTATCTTTCGATTTAGATAAACTATAATATATGAGAATAACGACATACCTCTTCAAATAAATGATAGAACTATCACCAAAATATCAAAGCACATTAATGATGCTTAGTTGTTAAGGTAAAGTTTGAGATTGTACACTCTAGACGTGACATAACAAATAGGATCTCGAGAGACCCTAAACAAGTCACTTGACATAAGCATGACACTAAGATAAATAATATAAGCATGAAAGCAAGATATAAGTCTCAACATCGACAACATATGAGATGCCGAAATCAAAGAACATGACTGAATAAGCAAAAATCTACTAAATCTAACAACAAGCCTCTACTAATCATAAATGTGGCTAGGACTAGATCCTTAGCTCACGAAATAGTCTGAAAACTGAAATGACTGAAAAGATCTTAAAAGACTGATGATGTCCATGCCCTTGAACCATAACGACTCATCAATCTTCTAGCAATGTTGAATCAGTCTGATCTAGCCATGGCCAGATGGAGGAATGTCGAGCCTTATATTATAAAATAATATACACATAATGCATGACATAGTGAAAAATACCAAGTCATAATAACATAAAGTCATAAATCATAGAGCAAGATTAATGCAATATAAAAGTCATGACATATGTATAAAACATAAGCTAAGTACCCAATCATATTTTTTGTGGGATGTTTATCATTATCTGACATAGACCATGTGAGCTATAACATAGAATACAATGTCTTACTCCCACATCGAAAAAAATATAGTCATACTTGCCAAGGTAAGGACCATATACTTAAGCTTAGGTGGATCCACTAGCAAATTATCCAATAGGGATATCCTACGGAGGCATGTAGTTCAAAGACTTTGGGAATCACCCAAATCCACTTGGTGCTAAGTAAACTCCCAACGAAAAGTCATAAAGAATAATATCATATTCATATCTATTTAGTCTTTAAAATTGTGAGAATCTAGTAACACCAACTCAATTATAAAGACTCGTAAATCATAAGAATAGTTCATTCAAAATACAATGATTTCATTAAACAATCGATATTTAAAAGATATATAATCGAAAGCATCTACATCATGCTAATCTTTTCATAATAAGAATAATTCAATCGGAATCAACCTAATGTTCATAAAAACATGAGATACTTTATTCAAAAGTACCCTAAAATCATTGTCACTGCAATTTCTTTTCCATACATAATTTCAAAGCTTCCATTATAATCATAAAATAGGCATATAGCGTGGGTCCATATGAAAAGCATTGAAAATATGTAAGATGAATCAAATCATGCATTATAAGATCTAATATAATCAATTGAATCATAAATAAGTGAACCCCTAAAGAACCATATAAAACCACAGACTTTGGGTGAAATCCTAAAAGAGAGTTTGAAAATTTCATAGGACTCAATGTATGGAAAGGGATCCATTGATGAATTTCCTACATACCTTTATGAATCTAAGTCTTGGAATTGGAGAAGAGAACTTGGAGCTTGAAGAACCCTAGCTTTCCTTTGAGATCCTTGGAGAGAATTTGAAGAAGAAGACCCCGGGGGATTTTGGGGTTTTTAGTGAATGAGAGGGAATGGGATAATTTGAAGAAAAAATCAGTCATAGAACTTAGAAATATGCTAGAAATAACATAGTTTAAGAGTTAAAATGATAGGAAAAGACCCAATTAACCTTGAACTAAAAACTACTGAAAAGCACCTACGGTCTATACAAGTTTATATGGACTATCCTGATTATCCATAGATCAAGTTTCTGGAGACCAACTTATGAGTCAATTTCCACGATCCTATTGCTACAGACCCTAGACTCTTTAATGAGCTGTAGGTACCGACCGTACAATCCTAGTCCAAAATTCCTTCAAATCTCCTTATCACTCTTACGAACCTTGGGCTATGGATGTGGGACCTTATACAGTCCATAGTTACAACTGTAGACCTGAGGTCACCCAAATCACCAAGACTGGATCTCCATATACGAGCCATGTTTTACAGCCCAGTACCCCATCTATAGACCATCATGTTGGTCCATACGAACACATCTGAAAGTTTTCATTTTCCAAATTTCTCACCTGAATTCCATGACTCCCTACGTATGGCTTGTAGTTTCATGCCCCAAGGGTACCCTCTAGACGTAACAAGGCACATAGAACCCCGAAAGGGCACCATGTAAGCCATTTAGCATATCATAACATAAAGCAATAGAACAATAAGAGTAAAAACACATATAAGTCCCAAAAATTTCATATAAGCAAAGCGGAAGTCTAGACTTGTCTCAATTAGCCATCTATTACAATAGTTCCAATAAAAAGGGACATAGCCCAAACCAATATAATTCGAAAATGAAAATATAAGAATGAAACTCAAAGTGAATCTCCCGTCCTCGAATCATGAGGACTCGCCACAAGCAAGGAGAGTAGTCAAATCCAAGCTCAAATCAAAGGATAACTGCCTTAAGAACCAGACCCTACACTTGGGAAAAATGTAGGAAAATATGGGTTAGAAACAAAAATGCACTAAGTATGATAGTCGTGCACAAAATCATGAAAAACATGCCAAAAAGTACATTTTAGTTGAATGCATGCCATTTATTAGTTTAAAACATCATTTTGAAAATAATGGAAAAGCATAAGTAATAAGCATAATCAACTCATAGATCAGTATATCATAATAGGAACATACCATAACTACCCTCAAAGCATACTTGTGCAATGCTTGAATAGGATCCCATAATCCTACCCATGCTAGGTAAAGCTCCTTGAATAACCATAGTTCATATTTCATATTCTTATCATATTGGGAATAAACCTTAACCGACATAGACCATGTGAGCTTATCATGGAATCCGGTATTACATACACCGAAAAGGGTTATCCTACTTGCCTAAGGTAAGACCATAATCATATTAACTTTTAGGTGGATCCACTAGCTAAATAACCTATGGGGGCACATAGTTTATGGGATAAAGAGATTGGTACTAGAAACTCGCCCTTTCTAGCAGGGGAGCTTCTATCTCAAGGAGATACTTTCTAGAAACCCGCCCTTTCTAGCGGGGGAGCTTCCATATCAAGGACATACTTTCTAGAAACCCGCCCTTTCTAAAAGGGGAGCTTCGATCTCATATTCAATATCCACTCGATGCTAAGCATAATTCCCATGGCGTACATATTAAGTCTTAACTTAAGTTCATATTTATGGAAGAATGCATTGACACTCAATCCAACATAATTCATAATATAGCTCATAGATTAAATAGTGAGAATAATCTTTCAACCTTAGAATCATCATAATTGTGAGAAAATCTCTCACATCATATCATATTCATACATAAGTGTGTACATGAGGATAATCATCCACCAACACAACAATTAGATCATAAACATATTCAATCAACACATCTAGAATTACTACATTAGACATGGATGATAACATAATTCAAGTAGTTCAATTACTAGATGTATAATTCTATCATATTCTACTTGCATCAATCAATACCCACACTTTTAGATTTAAATTGAGAAAATAGGGGAATTCATGTATTCTTGGGGAATTCAACATAAAATCATATAAAATCATTAATATATCCATAATTAAACATAATTAAATCAATAAAAATGAATTTGAAAGGAATTCATGAGATTGAAGTCAAACCCTAACTTTTGGGATTTCTAGCTTTGAAATTGAGTGTTTTTGAGGGGCTCCATGGATGAAAACTATCCATGGATGAAGAACTACCATACCTTAGTGGAGAAATCCAACTAATTTGAGTGAAAAAGCTTGTTCCTTCAACCCTAGCTACACCTTTCTTCTTCTTCTTCCTTGGAGTTCTAGAGAGAGTTTTTTGGTGGGGAAATTGATTTTGATTTGGGATTTAGAAATTATGATTTCGATGAGTTAGTTTAGGGACTTAAAAACTTTATATAGTTAGTTTAATTTAGTGTGAAACAATGCCAATTAAAATTTAATAAAAAAGGAAAACCCCAAAACACCCCTAAGTATAACTGCCAAATGGCAGTTCCCAGGCCCCATCCACGCCCACCACTAACGGACCGTGGGAGGGCCCACTGTAGCGACCCTTCTGAAATAATATAAGCCAATAACTCACGAGATTTTTATGCATATATTGTACTCACACTAGAACAAAAAATGACATAAAAAAATATTACCAACTTCCAAGTACCCAAACTAGGTGGTTCATGCTTCATGCAATCATTCAAAGTTAGTGGTAAATTTAGCATATTACAAGACTTGAGCTTACACACCCCAAAAGAACAAAACATAGAGTCATACTTATATTACAACCCATGGTGACATGATCACACTAGTCCTCAAAATTTCATGTAAATATACACCACATATCATGTACAAGTCCCAAGGTTTATACAAAATATAGATGCCTATATGCAATTATGATCTTCCATCACCAATGGCCAACTTTATGCCTCCTCTCGATCATTCCCTACGATAGAAACAACTATCGCTAAGCATATAGCTTAGTGGTGTAAAACTATAGGTTCGGAGCCATCAAATTCACAAAACTACCTTTTTCAAGTCATGGGCAGTATAATCGAACATAATAAATAAATCAAGCAAACAATATATCAAAAGTATCAAGTTCGATATTTAAAGGTCCAATTGTCAAGAACGCTTATAGCACCATTTTCCAAGAGATTCAATAACAAGGCTCGCCTAATATGTACATCATGTCTTCACACCAAGCACAAACAAGTATCAAGAAGGGTCAAAGCCCAATAATCAAGAGAACCAAGAACCATATTAAAAATGGCTTTCTAATACGTACTTAAAATGGACAACTTTCATACTTAAGACGAACTAAAAATCCAGAGTCAAGATGTCAAATGATCCGAATCAAGAGGCATGCCAATAGTGACAAAGTCACAGCCACAAGAAGGACAAGGTCCCAACAAGAGTGCCAGGTGATCAAACAACCCATACAAGTGGGCGAGTTACACAAGCGTCTTTAACTTCTCAAAGGATACTAATACAATAATGCAAAGCAACAAGAGTAACCAAGGTACCAAGATCAAATTTTAGATATACTAGCAGTTAAAAGAGTGCAAATACAAGTTTATACACAAACCTCAGTGCTTTAGCAAAGAAACAGTCCAACACAACTTCAAGAGTTCAAACCGTAGACCAACCAATGTATCAAGGTCCTCAACTGGTTCACGAGTATATACAACCTTTAAAACACAATTAAATAACTTCTTTAATCCCTAGCAGCTCAATAATATTGATGTAAAATAGGATTATCATCACAAGGAAGATTAGCCTGTACAAACACAACTATGCTCCCAAAACAGTGATTCTGGCCAGCCTAGTACCCATGTCGCAACTTAGATTTGAAAAGGAAAACGGAAAAACTAGACTTTATAGCCTTCATAAAAGATGTAGCTACACCTCTTAAGGTAGCAAAAAAACAAGAATCACCATAAAATATATTTTTTATAAAAGGATATATTCATAACACTAACAACTGTCCATACAGGATTTCAAATTTCAAAATCTGGACAGAACTTGTCCTATGTTGCATCCCATATTTCAATTCCATAATAGCTAAATCAGAGTTTTACATAAACATAAAAGTTATAGGTCTACGAATTAGCTTTCCAAATCATATTTATTCACTATAAACGGAGTTCTAGAGGACGAGGTATGCATAAATTACCAAACACTACCCAGCTCATGAACAAATTTCGTCACTTACCAAAAAGAAGTGTGTCTCGAATTCCAGCCAAAAGAACCAAGTTTTCTCTTGTGATTTTGAAGAACAATCTGTTTAGATATGTTTCTAAGGTTTTAAGTCTTGAGGAAAACGAAATTACTAAAGGAGGGGTGAAAATATATAGTTAAACAAGTGATGTTTGTCCCTTGGGCAGCTGTCCTTCAAAGGTGCTGCCCAAAAATTTGTGTGCTGCCCAAAATGCATACATATACACCTATATATATCTCTCATTTCCTTTTAAAGTTATACATAATTCTAATTAGAATATTACCTAAACACCCCATCACAATCCCTTAAATTATGATCACAATTTATGTTAAGCAAGTTAGCAATTATCACAATATTTCAAGTTCCTGAAATGAGAGTAAAACATATTGTAGTAATTAAGCAATGGTAAATCGACATGTGACTCTTGGTTAATATTTAGGGGTGTTACACCCACGACCAGTGCTAGCAAGCCGTGGTAGGGTTCTGAGGCATGGTTTTTGGGGACTTGAACAACGGTCCTCACCCACGAGGGATGGGTCCACCTACTGGCCATGGTTCCCACTTGTGGGTGGACTGCCTGGGCACCATTTTTGTCACCTTTTGAAGGGTCCTCCTAAAGGACCCATGGATTGGCCTTGGAGGGGGTCGTACCTTGACGTTTTAACCAATAACAATTATATTGAGTACCAAGAATTATTTACGACTCTAACCCTCACGTCAAGCCTTAGTTTAGCCTACTAATTTTTGGAATGTTACATGTAGGTCCTTGTATGGTCCATGGGTAGGTCCGTACAAACTGACACCAGCAAACAATTTCCAACATTTTCTTTTCAACTCAACTTATCAAGTTTCGAGGTGTTACAAAGATCAAACATATATAGTGAAGAAACAAAATTAAAAAGGTTGTCGATGAATTATTTGGTGGAAAAGTAATAATCTTTAGATATGAATTATTCCTTTAGGTATTACAAAGTTCAAAATCATCGAGAGAAGAGGAAAAATGTTAACTTAGTAAAAGCATACTTATGACATCAAGTGAGAAATGATTCATTTAATAAATATATGAGAGCAAAAACATATTTAACATTCTATCACTTAATCAATACCAAAAATAGAAAAAGGGAAAAGGATTCAAACTTTGGGCGGGACTTATTACCCCTACACTATTTAATAGTGTATTTTAAAGATATATAAGTGTCCACTGGACATCATAAATATTGCACCATTATAAATGGTAACTTGTCCACATGGGTACATATATATCTTTAAAATATATTATTAAATAGTGTAGGGGTAATAGGTTCTACCCAAAGTTTAGGAATGTTACAACAATTTCCAAAAGTTCAGATATATTTCAGACCTTTTTCCCATAGAAAAAGCATATGTAACTATCCCTATGGTCATTTTGTATATTAAAGATGGTGGAATATAGAAATCCTTAAACAGGTTATAAAATGTTTGTTCGTGATTATATAATCATAATTCTCTAGTGTGAGCATAAGAATTGGTAGATCTAGGTGAATTAATGGTGGAAAAAGCCCTGGATTGGGTGGAATGATGATTAGGTTGGGGCCTGGGGTTGGGATTAAGAGATAATCCGAGAATATTAGGTCACTAGGAATTAATTTTTTGTTGTGTTATTATTTGTAGACCATAAACAATCTATGCCTCATAACAAGGAGAATGCTAAGATTTAGTGAAGCATTCAAGACTTGATTCAAGATAGGTGATGGTTGAAGTGACTTCTAATCTATGTTATATGTGCATATTAATTTTTCCTTTAGTATGTTTGTGCAATACGTGATTAGGGAGAAAAAGGGAATGAATATGAAATATTATCTTGTTGTCAATCTCATACCATGAACTTGTCTTAATTGCTTGTGGCTTTATATTGTGATTGTCTTCTTGTGGTTGTAATTATGTGATACTGTGATTTATCGATTGGCTCATGTACTACACCTAATAAAGATTATCAATAGGCTCGGGTATCACACTTGGTATGGAATATCTATTGGTTGGTTTGGGTACCCATCTGGTACAAGTTCTCTATTGATTGACTAGAGTACCACACCTAGTACATGTTGATTATTATTTTTTGTGTTGGTTCTATGAATAGACTGGGTTTAGTTATTGTGATGATGTTAGACATGAATTGGAGTCATGTCTATGTTTACTGACTTGGTACTTATATATATGTTGTCTAGTTTTACTAATTCAAATACTTGTACATATTTTATATATTGAGTTGGCCGATAATCCTTACACTACACTATTGATTTTGTGTGCTGATGCTACCCTTGCTCTTCTTTTGTTGAGTGCATGATATATTTAGTGTCCGCTACGTGACCTCAGTTGAGAGTCCCACGCTTTCTGAATCCAAGGGTAAGCTTTCGCGCCCTTAGGCTACCCCTTGACGTAACACGGGACCTAGGACCATGAGTGACCCCAAGCTAACCCTGTGTCTGGCATAGCATAAGTATACTATAAAAGTTACTGAATAAAACAAGTACTATGCGGAAGCTAAAATAATGGATAACTGAAAGTGGGGAAAACCCCAACTAATTTGAATATATAACACATACTAAGAGTTTAGTGATAACTGAAACAACCACTTAACAACTCAAGTTGAATCTATTACAATGTCTGAAAAGCCTCTATTTGAGTTGAGTTACTGGGACATGCCCCAACTAACTCTAACAAAACTGAAAACTGAAAGTAAAGACTAAAATGAATGCATGTCTATTGTCCTCAAAATATGAGGACTCACCACTAAAGTTGTTGAATGCAGACTGAGAATTGATCTAAGCGTGATACGGATGCTGAGTACCTGAACCTACATCATAAAAGGATGTAGTACAAAGTGTGCGTCAGTACTTGCAATGTACTGAGCATGCATGATATAGATACTAAGCTGAACAAATATATGTGAGCTGAACAAAGCATAACTGAGTGATGATATAATCAGAAACAAGATATAGCTATGTACTAAAGTATAACTGAAAAGAACTGAACTAAATGCAAATGAAAAAAGATATAGCTAGTTCTACCCACGGTCCTTGGGTGGTTCCGTTGGTACTGGCACCAATTTTCTGAAAACTAGAATTTTCTCCATTTTTGAGATCTGAGGTGTTACATAAGCTGCTTCTTCTCTTGAAATAGATATCCAAAAGAAATGATTTACTACTAAATACATTATGTTGATAGCTAATAAACTATTTAAGATGCTTTCTTACCTTGAGACTATTCTTCATCGATTACATTAGCATTATTAACATAATGTATTACAGATAGTAAAGCGAATGTAATTGACGAAGAAGAGTCTCAATGGAAAAAAGCATCTTAAATGGCTTATTAGCTATTAACATAATGTATTTAGTAGTAATACATTTTTTTGGGTATCTATTTAAAGAAATAAGTGAAGGTTTCGAGGAGCACAAACAAAACCCAATATTGATACTGGTAAGAAAAATAGCTTGTTAATTTGTTAAACTAATTAATAGCTTGTCTTTGGTATAGTTAGATACTTGTATATATCAACATGAGTATAGCTTATAAGTAAGATCCTTAATCTTTCCTCAAACCAAGTAGTAACTCTCATGTTTCAATTTATGCGATTTAATTTGAATAGACACAATTGTTTAAGAATAAAATAAAGATCATTATTGAAAATAGTGATTATAAACATGTCTTAACATAAATATATATGATCATAAGACTTATAATACTTAAGGTCTTAAAATTTCTATGGCATTTCAAATGAAATCACGTTGTAGTAGTTGCTATACTTATCTCTATTTTGATGCAGATTAAGAGAACAAAGATGCTAATAGTGGAAGTGAAGAAGATGTTCTAATGAAGAGCAGTTGATACAGTCCGGTGACCTTAATAGTGACAATCCATATTATGAAATATTTATAAAAAAGGACTGTGATGACTCGAAAACTCGACCTAGGGGTGTACATAGGTCGGTTTAATTTGAATTTTACCGTCTTTTTGAAATTTCTATTCATTTAACAATTTTTAAGTTTAGCTTATCACACGGGTAAGTGAAAATACATTTGATCTCTTTTTATAGCATCGTATAGTTGTAAAAAATCAAAAAAAATTGGAAATCCGAAAAAACCCGAAAGAACCGACCAAAGCCGAAACCGAAAAAACTGACTTTATGTGGTTTGATTTGGTTTTTAAGATTTAATAAACCGACATAATTGGTTTAGGTTTTTTTTTAATGAAAAATCAAATTAAACCGACCTATGTACACCCCTAGTTCTATCCATGGTCCTTGGGTGGTTCCATTGGTACTAGCACCAGTTTTCTGAAAACTAGGAATTTCTCTATTTTTGAGATCCAAGATGTTACATAAGCAACTTCTTCTCTTGAAATAGATATCCAAAAGAAATGAATTACTACTAAATACATTCTGTTAATAGCTAATAAACTACTTAATATGCTTTCTTACCTTGAGATTCTTCTTCATCGATTACATTAGCATTACTAACTAGAATATCATCCTTTTTAAATACAATAATGGAGGTTGAAGCTCCTTTTATTCCATTCCATAAGTATATACAAAAAGGGAAAATTACATGGTAAAGCAAACATATACTAGTTAATTAGTCATCAAAGCTATAGTTTTAATTAATTACCACTCGCATCCAAAATTAAGTGATAATAACGTGGGCTGGAGTTTCAAGTTTGTGCAATTTCCACATTTGTAAAATTCAAAATTTGTATAAAGTCGTTTGTATAACTTTTATATAATATAATTTGTATAGATGTGTAAAGTTCAGATGTTTTGTTTAAGTTCGTTATTTCGAGTTTATATAAAAATAGCTCAATTATACAAACATACCCACGTATTGTACAAACTCACTCGAGAATTATAGAAACCCGTAAATTATGCAAACAAGACAGCTTAAACTGGAGCTACAGTGCATAAATATGCAAACTGTAGACATGGAGCATAATTAAATTTAATAAAGTGGCTATTTGCGAAAATTCTTCATACAAAATAGGCCAAGAAACCCAACAAAAACAAACAGTAAAACTTGGCCCAATCCATTAAATGAACCTACTAGATCTTATAACAACACCCTAAAAAGTAGGGTTTCCAATTGAGCTCATTTATTTCCTCTTCTATGTCGCCGCTCGAAGCTTTCTCCAACCCAACCTTCCGTTTTCATTTCTCTATGGATCATCAACACCTTCATCTTGGATGCTAAGTATTCATCTTCCTCAGGGAATATCATCATTGTCTTCCCCTTCTTATCTTTTTCTTTTTTGTTCCTATACTATATAGTCATGACTCAATTTTTCACTTGAATGAGGCAAATATCCATAGGATCATCTGATTCAATCTCTATTATTGTATATTCGATTTCTATTGCGCATAGATAAAATATAATGACGTCAAAGTGAGAACGAGGATTGTATTTGAACATCAAAGTGTCTGATACTTATTAAGTAATACTCATTGAAATTCTTTCATCCTTTGGAGAGCGAAAATTTGCCTTGAGAATGTTTCAATTCAACCTCTCATACGTCTTCACTGGAAATCTCAAGACACACAAGGCATAATATGTCCTGCAATGTCTGCTGATAAATTCTTATAGAATCCTCTGTGGGCAAAAAAAAAAAAATGAATTCAATTTCATACATCTACAAATCTGAAATACTTTGTCATTATACACTTGTTCGGAGAAGGCATCGGAGAAAGTGAGATCAACGTCCTGACCAATGTTGAGTTTCTTTAGGCGAGCAACCTTTAGGAAAACTGAGGTTGAAGATCGCTCACCTGAAGAAACTAAACATTGGTCAAGACTTTGATCTTATTTTCTCCGATGCCTTCTCCGAACAAGTGTATAGTGACAGAATATTTCAGAGTGGTAGAACCTTCCATTATTTCACTACCTAAGGCAACTTGGTGCACTAAGAATCTCAGATTTATAGAACCTTGCATGATTTCACTATCCAAGGGTTCAGTGGACTAAGTATCTCAGGATTGTAGAACCTTTCATAATTTCATTACCCAAGGGCAACTGAGTGCACAAAATATTTAAGGTTTGTAGAACCTTTCATGATTTCAAAACCAAATGGTAACCCGATGCAGGATTTTTACGACTATTACTCAATAAGTATCAATTACTTTTTCATGTTCAAATATAGTGTTCGTTGTCATTTTAATGTCATTATATTTGATCTAAGCCCTATCCAAATATAGAGATTGAACCAAATAGTTTTATAGATATTTTGCATCATTCTGGTGAAAATTTGAGCCATGGCCCTTAGTTGAGGAGCGAAAAATAAAAAGACAAGAAGGAGAAGAAAAGGAAGATATTCCAGATAGTAATGCGAATGTAATTGACGAAGAAGAGTCTCAAGGGAAAAAAGCATCTTAAATGGTTTATTAGTTGTTAACATAATGTATTTAGTTGTAATACATTTCTTTTGGGTATCTATTTCAAGAAATAAGAGAAGGTTTCGAGGAGCACAAACAAAACCCAATATTGATACTGGTAAGAGAAATAGCTTGTTAAATTTGTTAAACTAATTAATAGCTTGTCTTTGGTAGAGTTAGATACTTGTATATATCAAAATGAGTATATCTTATAAGTAAGATCCTTAATCTTCCCTAAAACCAAGTAGAGACTCTCATGTTTCAATTTATGTGATTTAATTTGAATAAACACAATTGTTTAAGAATAAAATAAAGATCATTATTGAAAATAGTGAATATAAACATGTCTTAACATAAATATATATGATCATAAGACTTATAATACTTAAGGTCTTAAAATTTCTATAACATTTCAAATGAAATCACGTTGTAGTAGTTGCTATACTTATCTCTATTTTGATGCAGATTAAGAGAACAAAGATGCTAATAGTGGAAGTGAAGAAGATGTTCTAATGAAGAGCAGTTGATACAGTCCGGTGACCTTAATAGTGACAATCCATATTATGAAATATTTATAAAAAAGGACTGTGACGACTCGAAAACTCGAATCATGATGACACCTACTATAACCCACCTCTAGATAAGTCAAGTCGTAACCCTGAACGACAAGAAACATGCATACATGGTAGATACAATAAATAATAGGGAATACAAAATAAATCATTAAAGAAAACAACGGAAGATAAGCAAGTATATATACAAATCAAAAGAGATCCAACCCAAAACCTGGTGGTCACACATTCAAAGCTACTACAACAGAGAACAAGTCTCAAAAGTGGACCAAAATATACAGACTTGTCTCAAAAGCACAAGACTAGCCAAAATTAAACAGAGGGAGAAGTGTATGATCCAGAACACCATAAGCTTACTCTTTTCTCATAATCCTCTTACAACCGGCTCGATATAAGTGCTGGTGGATGGGCTCGGAGAAGTATTACGAAAACAAATGCAGAGTGTAATATGAGTACCAAAATAATATGTATTTGATTACGTTTCAAGGACACTTCATCCAATTCTAAGTGTCAACGATCGCTAGTCAGTATAATAACCCAACTAAACGAGTTGGGGTCGAATCCCATAGGGAGTGGTACATGTTTAAGATGAAATAGGAAAATACGAATATGCTCAAGTCAATCATAGGAATAGATATTTACGAGTAAAAACATAATTCAAATTAGGGGTGACACGAATGCCAAATAATGGTTTTGGTTTTAACTATCAGCTACAACAACAACAAATAACACGAATTTAATAATAATGAAATGGGTTCTTGGGATATGATTAGACTATAGGCTAAGGTAGACAAATGGGTGATTACAACCATTAGTAAATAGCTGTAAATCAGTGACTAAGCTAGACTTTAGTGGGAATAAACTTTCTCTCGAACAATTTACCCCAAATTAAGTTGGCTTTTCTCGAACACCAACAAGCAAGCAAATACGAACAATCTTTGCTTTAGTCCATTCACTCTCTCTCTCTCGAGCTGAATGTGTGGAAAAGGGTTTAAGATTCACTCTCTCGAGCTGAACCCATGACAACCCAATACCCACAGACCATCAATTTAGTAATTTTGGTTTTAAAACCTCTCTTTCGAGCAAGCCAAAAAAACGAAAGTAGGACTGCATTTGCAACTACAATCCTTTAATTTTAACCACAATTACTGATTGAAATCACTTCTAAACAGTATTTAAACTAACAATTAGCAATCATCGATTTGTCTACCTTATCCTATAATCCAGTCACATCCCAAGAACCTGTCTCATTATTATTAAATTCGTGTTATTTGTTGTTGTTGTAGCTGATAGTTAATACCAGAACCCCCTTATTTGACATTCGTGTCACCCCTAATTTGAATTATGTTTTTACTCCTAAATGTCTATTCCTATGATTGACTTGAGCATATTTATATTTTCCTATTAAATCTTAAACACGTACCACTTCTTGTGGGATTCGACCCCAACTCATTTAGTTGGATTATTATACTGACTGCCGATCCTTGAAACGTTAATCAAAATGGCACCGCTACTAGGGGGTGGTGTTGGTTAATATTATTTAGTTAAGATGAATTTTTTTCTTGTTAGTCATGGTTGAACTTACTTACTTTTAGTTTTGGTTGCTTGTTTGTGTTTTGAAACAAAGAGTATGAGTGTGAATGGGCGAAATGGTAGCCAAGTGGGCCACCAAGATGACATCAAAAACCTCAACGATGTCAACGAGCCTAATGCTAATAACCCTCATCTTATGGGTGGAATTGGTGTCATTCGCTTACCTCTGGCAGAAGGGAACGTTACATTCCATATCACAAGTACTATGTTGCAGCTCTTGAAGTTGAAGGGGTTGTTTGATGGTTTGGCTCATGAGGATCCCCATGAGCATATTAGAAACTTTGTTGATGTTTGTGGGCCGCTCTTTTTCAAGAATATATCCTAAGAGTCGGTCCGATTGAGGTTGTTCCCGTTTTCTTTAATGGGAGAAGCATGTAAGTAGCTCGCTGAATTGCCACGAGAATCAATCACTTCGTGGAAAAAGCTAGTCACCGTATTTCAAGGGTGATTTTTTCCTCTTTCAAAGAAGATGACTCTTCGGAACAGTATTTAAAGCTTTAAGCATTTGGAGGGTGAGCCAATCTATGGGACTTGGTTGTGATTCAAGAAGTTGGTGCTACAATGCCCAACCCATGGTTTACCCGACTATGTTTTGTTGCAGTATTTTTATCGGAGCCTTGATTCGATAAATAAGAGTGTTGCTGACCAACTTTATCCTGTAGGTTTGATGCAGCAACCTTATGTGATAGCAACTCAGCTCTTGGATGGCATGACCATAATCAATCGGGCATGGTACACCTGCAAAGATCAGGTCTCCTCTCTCACGTTTAAATTGGCCAAAAAGCAGCTTGAGAAAGACCAAGAAAGGTACCATAACATGGCCAAGATCATGACACAACTTGACATTTTTTCCAAAAATGTCATGGGAGTTGGTGCTCGAAGTGTTAATGATGTGGGTGTCAGGTGTGTTAATGCTGATGAGGCCAAGTTTGAGGCTTTGTATAACGAAGAGGTGAATTTCCTAGACAACCAAGGTGGTGGTTATCGTGCAAACTACCCGAGGCAGGGTGGCAACCAAGGTTGGAAGGAACGTGATAAAGAGTGGAGGGATCGTAACCCCACTTGGAAAGAGAGAGACGAGGAGAAGGATATATATGTTCCTCCCCAGGAGCGCCAAAAGCCAAAGGATTCTGAGGGTGGTCGGTTAGAGGATATGCTTTCTCATATCTTTAACAAAGTTGAAGGGTCGGATAAGATTTTGAAAGAAATGAAAGAAGATGTGTCGACCCTTAGCCAGACAGTTACCTCTCATTCCATCTTGTTCACGCAGTTGGAGACCTAAATGGGTCATATCTCGTCTCATTTAAACCTGAAACAACAAGGGGGTTGCCTAGTGATACTATGGAAAACCCTAAGAATGAGGTTTAAGCATGGGCTTGCGTCGTGCCGTGACGTTAACTAAGGCGCTGCTTGGGAGGCAACCCAATTTTTATTTGCTTTCTTTCTGACCTTGAAATAATGGTGTGTTGATTGTGCAGGTCAAAGTGTGGAAGGTGTTTGGAAAGTGCAGATTGGTGAGCTAAAAGTCCAATCGGTGACTCGCTGAATACGTCGGCGAGCCCGACTTGTACCACCGTTGGACTCAAGACATTTTGAAATTGGAGTCTGTAAAAATCGGAGAGCCCAACAACATATTGGCGAATCGCCCACTCGGTGAGGTAAATGCCCACTCGGCGTGTCGTCGAGTGGGTCGGCGAGCTAAATCTATGTCGTCGAATGGGCGAGAACTGGACGGTTTTAAAGGCCAAAGATTTAAACTTTCAAACTCTTTCAGTTCCCCTCACTTTTAAACTTCCCAAACTCACACCCGCACAATATTATCCATAATTGTTTGCATTTTGTATCTCATTTTAGTCGTCATCCGTGTGTACGGAGTTGTATTCTTTGCCGCCTAGCTTTACAACTTCCCATATTCGGCTTCTATGGTTGTTTTCCCAAACCCCAAATTTATAATTAGTGATTTTTACTCATTTTCAAGTGATTTTATCTTAGTGATGTGTGTTGGGCCTCTCTAAGATATTTGTTTTATACTTGTGTGCTTGGATGCCTGTTTTAATTCGAATACCATGCCTTTATGCCTTTAATGTTAAATTCCTGAATTTTTCGTGATTAAAACTGTTTGGTGTTGCTTTAATGTTGTTGGGTCTAGTCGGGTGAAGTCTAAGTAACCCGCATTTGTGCCAAATGATGTAATTTGCCCAATGATGGAGCAGTTGATGTCATTCTTAAGGGCAAAAGTCGTTAAATGGCCAAATTTAGCTAAACTGGGAGAAGTCTGAGTATCCCGGGGGAATGGGTGTAATGGGTCGCAGTTTAATTGAAATTGTGCATGGTCTGATTTTGTTTTTGGGGGCTGCGGGGTTGAATTTGGAAGTTGGGGTTGAAAGTAGGCACGTTAGGTAGTTTGACGAGCTGGGTTGAGCTCGCCAAACCACTTGGTGGTTTGCAAAATCCCCCTAATCGCCTTTAATTTCATGTTAAATCTTGAGTTTGGTTCTGTAACGTTCAGCGAGAAATATAAGATCGTTGAATGCACTTAGCGACTCGCCGAAAGTCCTTCTTCATCGCCTTTTCTGCTCCTCTAAACCCTAAAATGCATTGTAACTTGTAGTGGACTAGTCCTTGCTCGCCAAATGCTGTCGGGGATTCACCAAAAAGTCCATCCCATCGCCAAAATGCCAAATTTTTTAGGAAATTTTGAGTCAATCCTTATCGGGCTCGCCAAAGAGATTCAGCGACTCGCCAACTAGTTCATCGAGTCTGTCTGCAACTATTTTTCTGTGCATTTGCTTGAACTATTTCTAACTTTCTACAATGTGTTTGCAAATATGGCTGGACCTAAAATAATTGGTAGAGACACGCCTCCCCTCAAGAGGGCCAAGGGAATAAAAATTAATGAGAATGTAGCTGCTTCCACGACGAAGGGCACTAAACTTCCCACAACAGGTGGGAAGGGAAAGGGAAAGGAAAATGGCAAGGCACCTGCACCCGCATCACCGGAGGCCAGCTCCAACAGTGACGACATCTATGCCACTCACCTCACCACTTCTGAAAATTAGGGTGAGCACCAAAAGCTTCAGGCTGCCACTTCTGAGCCTGAGGATGAACTACTAGCAGCTTAGAGAGCTGATGTGTGTTCAAAGAGGCTGAATGATCCGTCTAGGATCAGGACATCCCAGGCCACTACTCCTTCTCTTGCTCCATCACAGGCTGTTGTCCTAGCCCACATGTACAGGGTCTTCCCCCATGGTCTATGAATAGACTGAAGACCAAGGGGCTGAGCGCCATCATTGAGGAGAAGCGACTGTCGACTGATGGTGTCATTGATAGGTACCAGAGATCATGAGCTATCTGAGGTCCCACAAGTTCTACCCTTTCACCAATCCCTGTGGCCCATACATTTCGATTTGGTTCAGAGAATTTTATAGTGGTTGTAGTGCCTTGATACCCCAAAAGAGGAAGCCAGCGGCCAAATTCAAGCCGGATGACTATGTGGTTGTCAGAGGCCGAAAGGTGAAATGTGATAGTAATGCTATCAATGAACTCTTGGGTGTTTCAACACATGTTGATGATGACTGCCAACATCTGATCAGGACAAAGACACTGGAAAACATGATGAAGTAGTTGGTCCCGCTGATATCAAACGGTACTCCCAAATGGCCTGAACTTAGAGTACCCATTGAGAAAAAGGACCTGAACATAGCAGCAAGGTACTGGTTTGGCTTCATTAGCAGCACGATTATGCCGTCCCAGAATCAGTCAATTCTCTACCACGCCAAGGCAGCCTGTCTGGGTTGCATTATTAATGGGGCCAGGCTGAACCTATGGATGATTATGTCATAAGAGATGGTCATGAGGGCCAAGCAGCGCCAAACTTCTCTTTTCTTTCCGGTGTTGATCACCGAGCTATATAGGAAAGCTCGGGTTCCTGGAGATGAGAAAAAAGATATGGAAGTGATTCACATATCTTCTACTGATATTCATAAAATCAAGGCAGAGTACCTGAAAGATGAGGCCAAGAAGAATAAGGCTGCCCCTGTGGATACCTACCCGGTTGTAGATACAAGTACACTACCTACAGAGGCACCTTTGCCTACTTTGGCCCCTGGGTCTTCAGGTACATCTAGTTTTGTCCCTTCTTATACTCCTAGTTTCTCTTCTGCTCCATTTTCTCCCAAATGTGGTATTGTTGTTGCTGCTGCCTCCCATCCCCCACTCACTTAAGCTACATTACTACGGATGGGGCAGCTAGCCCATTCTGCCGATCGTTGTGCTACAATTCTTGAGGCCTCCATTCCAAGCATGATTCAGACACCCCTCGCTAATGTTGTGACACCTTTGAGTGCTACCATTGATACCCTTATGATTAGGATAGCGATGTGTGAGTGTGGCCAAGGGGCCATCGAAGAGGTGACGGCTCTAAAGGCTGCTATCGCTACACTGATGAGAGATGTGGACCAGTTGAAGTCCACCGACATATCTATGATTTTTGGAATGGTCGAGATCCTAGATGTTCTAGCTGAGCCAGATATGCCTCCGGCTACGATTAGATATGATGTTCGAGTTGAAGAGGCAGTTAATCCCAAGTATGAGGCTGAGACGAATAAGCTGAGACTTGAGGTTGCTGAGAAGGCCTCTTATGATGGCCTTACGGAGACTGAGGAGGCCATGGTAGATGCAGTTGTCCATATATTCTTGGCAACTCCTAGTGGCTCTACCAATGTTGAGGTAACCCCTGGCACTTAGGCCCAAGATCAGAGTGATGCATCGGGCGCTGAGGCCTAGACAGATGGAGCGACTATTTAGATAGGATTTCTCTTTACCTCCCTGTTTGTCCCTTTTTTATTGACTTTTGGATATTTTCTTACATTTGAGGACAAATTGCTTTTGTTTGTGGTAGGGGTGAGGTACTTCCATACCTACCTTTTGTTTTGATGTTCTGTATATATTGGGTTTTTAAGCTATATATTGTGTTTTAATACTGCTTTTGTGGCTATTTGAGCTTCTAGCTCCTTGTTTTAATTGTAAATGATTTTTGGACCTTTCCAAAAAAAAATTGTGCTACCTCTTGATTGTGTTTGAATATGTCTCTTCCCTTGCAAATTTGAGTATCGGTTTTGATCAATACTGATGACTTGAATACTGCTCATAATCGAACAAAAATAAAGGTGCGGCTACGATAAGGCCAAATGAAGTTGTATAGAGAATATGTGAACTTTTTGCATCTCGTTGTGACTAGCCAGTTATCAAATGAGTCTCTTGTGATGAACATTGCACACTAGCAAAAATGTGAAGTCTTGTTTGATATTGGTGTTAATACCTTGTGTGATGAGCTTACCGTGAACTAGTGTGATGACACTTAGAATTTGCCCCGTTATTCTGGTTGAATAAGTGATTCAATCTCTTGAAATTATCTTAGGCAACTTTGAAGATTAAAACAATTTGACATTTTACCTCTTTTGTGGCCAACCTTGTGAGTGTGTGATCTTTGCTTGAACACCCCTTGAGCTTTACCCTTTTTATTGGAAGAAACTTGATGCAAATTGTAACCTTTCTTCATCCATTACCCATAATCCTCATGATTTGTGGTTAGTTTGAATAACCAACTTATGCCAAAAGCCTAAGTAGGGGGTGTGATGAGACGAGATGGTAAATCAAGAAATACAAAGAAGTCCCCCTTTGAGCTATGATTGTTATAAAGATGGAACCCCTCCATACAAGAAAAAAAAAAAGAATGAAAAAGTTTTTGAAATAAAGTTGTGAAATTGCAAAAGAAATGGGGTGTCCGGTAGTAGATGGAAAGTGAATAATGGGGTGACTTATGAGCATAGATGAGAATGATGAGGATATGGAAAGTGAATAATGGAAAGTGTTGTTAGGTAGTAGATGGAAAGTGAATAATGGAAGGTGTTGTTCATACTACATTTTATGAGGATATAAGCCACTGAGTCTAAATGACCATACATCTACACTCAACCTTGTTACAAGCCTTGAAAAGATCTTTTTAATCTTGAGTGAGCTGAAACAAGTGTGGATTGGAAAATAAGGGCAAACCTATGGGTGAAATCGTGCATTGTGTTCATCTTTGTGAGTGTGAATGTTATATGTGATTTCGGAACTTTAAATCGTTGAACCATTGTGTGTGAATATGGAATCATTCTTTGTGTGAGGGCATTTGGGTACCTTTGTTGAGCTTGAAACTTGCATTTGATGCAAGTATTGTGAACTTGAGAATCTTTGATAATGGTGAGTCACAACTTGAATCTTTGAGTGCACAATTAATCCCTGCATGAGTAAGTTGAGTCCTTTTATGTGCATTCATGATTGAGTTTTATGTAGCACTGTTTGAGACATCCTTTTTGAATTGTTGAACTTGAGTTTTACTTGAGGACGAGCAAAAGTTTAAGTTGGGGGTGTTGATGCGTCCACGATTTGGACTCATTAAGGGCTTTATTTGGATAGATTTTGTGTCCTCAAATGCTTGTTTTGTGCCAATAACTAATGTAAAATCCTTGATTTCCAGGTATATGGATTGAAGAACGAAGCATGGACTTTATTGTGCAAAAAGGAACAAAGCAATTGAATGAACCTTCCTCCTCCATGTCGCCGCTCGAAGCTTTCTTCAACTCAACCTTCCGTTTTCATTTCTCTATGGATCATCAACACCTTCATCTTGGATGCTAAGTATTCATCTTCCTTAGGGAATATCATCATTGTCTTCCCCTTCTTATTTTTTTCTTTTTTGTTCCTATACTATATAGTCATGACTCAATTTTTCACTTAAATGAGGCAAATATCCATAGGATCATCGGATTCAATCTCTGTTATTGTTTATTCGATTTCTATTGCGCTTAGATGTAATATAATGACGTCAAAGTGAGAACGAGGATTGTATTTGAACATCAAAAGTGTCTGATACTTATTAAGTAATACTCATTGAAATTCTTTGTAACGGGGTGTCCGATAGTAGATGGAAAGTGAATAATGGAAATTGTTGGTCATACTACATTTCATGAGGATATAAGCCACTGAGCCTAAATTACCATACATTTACACTCAGTCCCGTTACAAGCCTTGAAAATATCTTTTTGATCTTGAGTGAGCTGAAACAAGTGTCGATTGGAAAATAAGGGCACACCTATGGGTGAAATCGTGCATTGTGTTCATCTTTGTGAGTGTGAATGTTATATGTGATATCAGAGCTTTAAATCGTTGAACCATTGTGTGTGAATATGGAATCATTCTTTGTGTGAAGGCATTTGAGTACCTTTGTTGTGCTTGAACTTGCATTTCAAGCAAGTACTGTGAACTTGAGAATATTTGACAATGGTAAGTCACAACTTGAATATTTGAGTGCATAATATCTCTGCATGAGTAAGTTGAGTCCTTTTATGAGCATTCATGATTGAGTCTTATGTAGCACTGTTTGAGACATCCTTTTTGAACTGCTGTACTTCAGTTTTACTTGAGGACAAGCAAAAGTTTAAGTTGGGGGTGTTGATGCGTCCACGATGTGGACTCATTAAGGGCTTTATTTGGATAGATTTTGTGTCCTCAAATGCTTGTTTTGTGCCAATATCTGATGTAAAATCCTTGATTTCCAGGTATATGGATTGAAGAACGAAGCATGGACACTATTGTGCAAAGAGGAACAAAGCTGCTGAAAGAACGAAGAAAAGAAGGTCTGGTGTTCGCCGAGTCCATTGGGGGAGTTGCTAAATGGCCACTATCTCGCCTAAAGTTTTAGTGTGCCAAACCCTGAAGGAGAAAATCAATTTGGCAAGAGAAAGGAGCAGTCGGCGTGTCGCCGAATAGTTCCGCGATGCAATGTTGGATCTCCCAAAGTTACAGTACTTGAAGATGCTGAAGGACAAAGCAAAAAGGCAAGCATAACATTTTACTCGAAGCTTGGATTTTTGTAAACTCGGTGGCGTTGGAAAGTTGATTCAATTATCTTTAATTTGATAGTTCATAGGCCACCTAATTCATTTTATGCAAAAATATATGATGGTTTGAAGCTAACCCGACAGTCATTTTCCTCTAATTGACTGTTGACCCTCACCTACAGCCCATTGATCCAACCACGGACCTTATTGGTCGACCGTGGGTGGGATTAGAGATTGGGACCCAATGACGAAACCAACCTATGGTCTGTGGGTCCATCAATGGACCGTGGACCATTGTCGTAGGTGTCATCCTTAGACTTTGAATTTTCCCTAAGTATGGGATTGAACCATGAGACCCCACCTACGGTACGTGGTTCTACCTAGGGGTGTACAAACCAAATCGTAAAGTGAAACCGGACCGACAAACCAAATCACATCGGAAAATAAAAAACGATTTGTGGTTTGGTTTGGTTGGTTTGGCGGTTGAAAAAAAAACGACCACTCTTGGTTTGGTATTAAAAGAAAAAAAGTCAAACCAAGCCCAAATCAAACCGACATAATGTATATATATATATATATATATATATAAAATTTGTTTTATTTATTGATAAAAAATATTATTTATAATCTACTTTGTTTATATATTTTTAGTTAGTTTATAGTTTTCAATGTTTATCTATTTTATTTCAAATTTGAGCTTGTAAAATTTATAAATATTTTATTTTGTATTAATATCCGAAGTAACATTATATTGTTATAGTTTTTCAAATTCGAAGTTAACAATTTACTTTGTAAATATTTTATTTTGTATTCAGTTTGACCATAGCCTTTAATCTTAATAATTTAACATGGTGAACGTTGGTATTTAAAAAAATATATTTTGTACTCATGTGAATTTTATCCTCTTTTCGAAATCTCTATTCGTTTAACATTTTTTTAAGTTTAGCTTATCACACGGGTAAGTGAAAAATATATTTTATCTCTTTTTCAAGCACCGTATAGTTGTAAAAAATCGAAAGAATTGACTAAAGCCGAAATAAAAAAAACTGACTTTATGAGGTTTGATTGGTTTTTAGATTTAATAAACTGATATAATTGGTTTAGGTTTTTTTAATGAAAACTAAACCAAACCGACCTATGTACACCCCTAGTTCTACCCACGTACCTTGGGTGGTTCCGTTGTTACTGGCACCAGTTTTCTGAAAACTAGGATTTTCTCCATTTTTTAGATCCGAGGTGTTACATAAGCTTCTTCTTTTATTGAAACAGCTATCCAAAAGAAATAATTTACTACTAAATACATTCTGTTAATAGTTAATAAACTATTTAAGATGCTTTCTTCCCTTGAGACTCTTCTTCATCGATTACATTAGCATTACTAACTAGAATATCATCCTTTTAAAATACAATAATGGAGGTTGAAGCTCCTTTTATTCCATTCCATAAGTCTATACAAAAAGGGAAAATTACATGGTAAAGCAAACATATACTAGTTAATTAGTCATCATAGCTATAGTTTTAGTTAATTACCACTCGCGTCCAAAATTAAGTGATAATTACATGGGTTGGAGTTTCAAGTTTGTGCAATTTCCACATTTGTATAATTCAAAATTTGTATAAATTCATTAATATAATTTTTGTATAATGTAATTTTGTATAATATAATTTGTATAAATGTCTAAAGTTCAGATGTTTAGGTTTGTATAAGTTCGTAATTTTGAGTTTATACAAAAATAGCTCAATTATACAAACATACCCACGTATTGTACAAACTCACTCGAGAATTATAGAAACCCGCAAATTATACAATTGAGGTAACTTAAACTATAGCTACAATCCGTAAATATACAAACTGTTGATATGGAGCATAATTAAATTTAATATTGTGGCTATTTGCGAAATTCCCCATACAAAATAGGCCAAAGAACCCCAATAAAAAGAAACAGTAAAACTTGGCCCAATCAATTAAATGAACCTGCTAGCTCTTATAACAACACCCTAAAAAGTAGGGTTTCCAAATGGGCTCATTTATTTCCTCCTCTTTGTCGCCGCTCAAAGCTTTCTCCAACTCAACCTTCCTTTTTCATTTCTATATGGATCATCAACACCTTCATCTTGGATGCTAAGTATTCATCTTCCTCAGGAAAAACCATCATTTTCTTCCCCTTCTTATCTTTTTCTTTTTTGTTCCTCTATTATATAGTCATGACTCAATTTTTCACTTGAATGAGGCAAATATCCATAGGATCTGATTCAATCTTTGTTATTGTATATTTGATTTCTATTGCGCTTAGATCAAATATAATGACGTCAAAGTGAGAACAAGGATTGTATTTGAACATCAAATGTGTCTGATACTTATTAAGTAATACTCATTGAAATTATTTCATCCTTTGGCTAGCAAAAATTTGCCTTGAGAATGTTTCAATATAACCTCTCGTACGTCTTCACTAGAAATCTCAAGACACACAAGGCTTAATATGTCTGCTAATAAATTCTTCTAGAATCCTCTGTGGGTAAAAAAAATGAATTCAGTTTCATACATTTTCAAATCTGAAATACTTTGTCATTATACATTTGTTCGGGGAAGGCATCGGAGAAAATGAGATCAAACTCCTAACCAATGTTGAGTTTCTTCAGGCGAGCGATCTTTAGGAGAACTGAGGTTGAAGATCGCTTGCCTGAAGAAACTTAACATTGCTCAGGACTTTGATCTCATTTTCTCCAATGCCCTCTCCGTACAAGTGTATAGTGACAGAATATTTCAGATTTGTAGAACCTTAAGAATCTCAGATTTATAGAACCTTGCATGATTTCACTATCCAAGGATTCAGTGGACTAAGTATCTCAGGATTGTAGAACCTTCCATGATTTCACTACCCAAGGGCAACTGAGTGCACAAAGTATTTAAGGTTTGTAGAACCTTTCATGATTTCATGACCAAATGGTAACTTGATGCATGATTTCTATGACTATTACTTAATTAGTATCAAATACTTTTTCACGTTCAAATATAATGTTCGTTGTCATTTTAATGTCATTATATTTGATCTAAGCGCTATCCAAATATAGAAATTGAACCAAATAATTTTATAGATATTTTGCATCATTCTGGTGAAAATTTGAGCCATCGCCCTTAGTAGAGGAGTGTAAAACAAAAAGACAAGAAGGAGAAGAATATGATGATATTCGAGATAGTAATGCGAATGTAATTCATGAAGATTAGTCTCAAGGGAAAAAAGCATCTTAAATGGTTTATAAGCTATTAACATAATGTATTTAGTAGTAATACATTTCTCTTTGGTATCTATTTCAAGAAATAAGTGAAGGTTGCAAGGAGCACGAACAAAACCCAATATTGACATTGGTAAGAGAAATAGCTTGTTAAATTTGTTAACTAATTAATAGCTTGTCTTTGGTATAGTTAGATACTTGTATATATCAGCATGAGTATAACTTATAAGTAAGATCCTTAATATTCCCTAAAACCAAGTAGTAACTATCATGTTTCAATTTATGTGATTTTATTTGAATAGACACAATTGTTTAAGAATAAAATAAAGATCATTATTGAAAATAGTGATTATAAACATGTCTTAACATAAATATATATGATCATAAGACTTATAATACTTGAGGTCTTAAAATTTCTTTGGCATTTCAAATGAAATCATGTTGTAGTTGTTGTTATACTTATATCAAGTTTGATGCAGATTAAGAGAACAAATAGGCTAATAGTAGAAGTGAAAAAGATGTTCCAACGAAGAGCAGTCGATACACTCGGTGACCTTAATAGTGACAATGCATATTAGGAAATAGTTATAAAAAAAAGACTGTCACGACACAAAAACTCGAATCATGATGACACCTACTATAACCCACCCCTAGATAAGTTCACCCTTTTTCTCTTAATCCTCTTACAACCGGTTCGATATAAGTACTGGTGGCTGGGCTCATAGCAGTATTACGAAAACAGATGCAGAGTCTATTATGAGTACCAAAACAACAGGTACCTGATTAACGTTTCAAGGACACTTCATCCAATTCTAAGTGTCAACGATCGCTAGTCAGTATAATAACCAAACTAAATGAATTGGGGTTGAATCCCACAAGGAGTGGTACGTGTTTAAGATTCAATAGGGAAATATGAATATGCTCAAGTCAATCATAGGAAAAGACATTTACCAGTAAAAAATATAATTCAAATTAGGGGTGACACTAATGTCAAATAAGGGGTTTTGTTTTAACTATCTGCTACAACAACAACAAATAACACCAATTTAATAATAATGAGACGGGTTCTTGGGATATGATTGGATTATAGGCTAAGGTAGAAAAATAGGTGATTGCAACTATTAGTAAATAGTTGTAAATCAGTGACTAAGCTAGACTTTAGTGGGGATAAAATTTCTATCGAACAATTTACCACGAATCAAGTTGGTTTCTCTCGAACACCAACAAGCAAGCAAATAAGAACAACCATCGCTTTAGTCCATTCACTCTCTCGAGCTGAATGTGTGGAAAAGGGTTTAGGATTCACTCTCTCGAGCTGAACCCATGACAACCCAATCCCCACAAATCATCAATTCAGTAATCTTGGTTTTAAAACCTCTCTCTCAAGCAAGCCAAAAACACAAAGGTAGAACTGCATTTGCAACTACAATTCTTTAATTTTAACCACAATTATTGATTGAAATCACTTATAAACAACATTTAAACTAAAAATTAGCAATACCCATAAACTAAATCAACCCATAATCACATAATCACACCCCAAGAATTGGGGTTTTAGCTATACATCATAAAAAAATAGAAATCGTTACCAAATTGTGTTTCCATCAACTGGGTAAGATTAATTTTGTATTTACAAAAGTCCAAGTTGAAGAATCACAAAGACCCACTTCCAATTTCTCAAAAATGGAAAACTTTAATTCTTCAAAGTTAAGGAAAAGTTGTCTCAAAAACTCAGAGTTCAGAACTCAAAAATTACTCTCATGAATGTTCAGAATAAAATTTGATTGATAGATGCAAATTAGATTGTTTGAAAATGTATTTATAGTCGCCAAAAATATGTTGCGAAGGACCATTCGATGCAGTAAGTTGAATTCGCCGATCCACTCGGTGATCCGCTTTTGGTATGTCCCCTCGCCTTTTTGCTTTGGCCTTCAGCATCCTTAAGTTCAGTAACTTTGGGCGATCCAACACTGCATCACGGAACCACTCGTGTCACACCCCGAGCCTACACCCTGGACAGAACTGGCACTCGAGAACCATCGATGGCCCCAATTGAACCCTTGTCCTAGCTTACTTACTTGGCTGAAAACTTTAAGTATTATTACAATGATCAAATGCGTTTTACTTAACTGTTTAATAAAATAACTAAGAATGTTTAAAGGTCAAACATTCAACTTGGCAAAATGGCAACTCAAGTCTTAGCATATGAAATAATAATGTAAAGACAATTGACTACTAACTATGTATGAAGCCTCTAAAATAAAGAGGGATATCGGAACAGGACCCCCGATCATCCTAACAACTGAAAGCTAAACAATTATGAAAAACACCCTACGGAAAGCAAGGAGGCTCACCAACTAAGTCTGAGTGCTCAACCTGATCAACGAGGCGTTGGATGCTAATCCTGCTTACCTGCGTCTGCATCATAAGACAATGCAGGCCAACTGGCATCAATACATTGAATGTACGAGTATGCGAGTTGGAATGTTAAACACAAATTAAGCTTGAAAAGGATCTGAAAGGAACACTTACCTTAGCTTTACTCAACTCATGAAAAACTCAACTCAAAATGCAGTGTAAAACAACAATAATAGTGCAATTTATTAAAAGCATTTAGTACAGTAAATAAAAACTCAATTTGTTAAAGATATGCAATAACAAACTGAACTTTTCTCATATATCAAAGTAGTATAGTTTCTGTGGGAGTTTCTCTAACCGACAACCACCACTATAAGCCTAAGTGGTGATACAACATTTTGCCCACGCTGCCAGAACTATCCTATACTTTGTCGTCATATAGAATGCCTTAACTAAGTAGATCCACTAGTCTATGCTAAAAAGCAACTTAAGAAGTCATCTAAAAAGTATGATCCTTTACTACCCATGATGGCTACATGGTTTATGGAGACTTGAGTTAATATGAACTCATGTCCCCATATCGGTGCTCAATACTACTCCCAAAATATACTTAGCTCACATGTTTTTAAAATAAAACTTCTTTCTTTGGTTTGAGATAATAACTCAAAACTTAGCTTGAAAGCTCTCTTGGAAATCGGTGTTTCCCTTTCTTGTTCAAATGTGAAAACATTTTAAACTCTTGAGAATACTTAGTTCCCTTATAACTTTTGGAGAAATGAAGTCAACTCTTTACTCTTTGCTTAAGTTAAAACTTAAGTCTTAGAACAATGTTAAAACATTTGTGAAAGACTTTTGAAAAACATTAATGATCTTCTCTAGACTTGCTTCTTAACTTCTAAACTTGACTCTTAACTTTCCTTGAAATGAATTATGAATTCAAGGATTGTGATTTGTGATAGGAAAGATCACATGATGTTTAGGAGTGCTTTTAGATAGCAAAACATGAGAAAAGATTTAAAAATCACTGTCTGAAAGCAAGTCCGCGACGCGGAGATGTATTTAAATTTTTTGTCGCAAAAATTCATTTTGAGGTAGAACGGTCTGTGACTGCTCCGCTCCGCAAAAGAATTTTTCCCAAATCTAGGGAGCAGGTCCGCGACGCAGAGCCAGTTCCCAGATTTGCCCGACTAATTTCCTTCTTTATTTTGCAGCCTCAATTCGCCCAAACTCGGTTCTTTCTCCCAAATTCCTTTTAGATACAGATACCCAGAAAATATACCTAAGAACCTAACTCTAACCAACTCAATAATTTGACGTAATGATCTCATAAACTTCTCAATCTCAACCCAATTCAAGAACGACATCAAATTCAAGAATACATATCAAGAAAATCAACTTTCAAACTCTTTTAGGAAGAATTCACTCTAAAATAAACATGTTTGGCACGTGGGTGAATGGACGCAGCGTTATTAAAGCCTCACATACCTTGTAGGGATTAACCCTTGGCGAAATCCACACGAAAATCTCCAAGAACTCGACGAACTATGAACTTCTCTTCTCCTTTCTCCTCTTTTCTCTTTTCTCCAAGTCCTAGCATATTTTGGTAAAAGCGTAAACTGATCTAATTCTGATTAGACCCTAACTTAATTACCAAAAATGAAATAAAACAATTGGGAAAGGAAAAGACTAAACTACCCTTCAAAAATCCAGATTAGACTTTCCTTATATGAATAACCCAACTTCAAATGTGCATATCTCACTTATACGAACTCGGAATTGCACAAACTTGGTGGCGTTGGAAAGGTTATTCCAAGATATTTCATACGGTATTTGTAAGCACACCTAACTCATCCTGATCTAGGAGTTATGGTCGGTTGAAGTTGACCAAAAACCATACTTAACATAACTTAACCAAATTTCCAAATTTTTCCATTCTTTCCTAAAATGACTATTTCCAATTTTTAACTCTTCCTAGTTCTTTCAAATAGCGAGATGTTAAAATATCTCTCCCTTGGGAACATTCGTCCTCGAATGAGATTACTCTTACTAGGCTAAGGGTGTAACATCTAACAATTAGCTTAAACACCCAACAATCAAATCTAACACATCAAGTATCTCAATTAAAGAGTACTAAAAAGAGAATTAGTACCTTGATCAGGAATTTCTCCAAATTCGAAGAGATGTGGATATCTCTTCTTCATATCTTCCTCAGCTTCACAAGTAGCTTCCTTAACAAATTGGTTCCTCCAAAGGACATTGACTAATGCTACCTCTTTTGTTCTCAACTTGCGAACTTGCCAATCTAGAATCTGAACAGGAATCTCCTCATAAGACAAGCTATCCTTTATCCCAACATCTTCAGTTGGTATAATCAATGAAGGATCATCCATGCACTTCTTCAACATAGAGATGTGAAATACCGAATGAACCGCTGCTAACTCTTGGGGTAGCTCCAACTCATAAGCTACCTTGCCAATTCTCTTGGAAATTCTGTAAGGGCCATTATACCAGGGACTAAGCTTCCCCTTCTTACCAAACCTCATAAAACCCATCATGGGTGAAACTTTTAAATATACCCAATCATCTACTTCAAACTTTAACTCTATTCTCCTAACATCAGTATAGAATTTCTGATGACTCTGTATTCTTTTCAACCTATGTTGAATCACTTTCACTTTCTCCATAGCTTGATGAACTAAATCTGGTCTTATCAACCCAGCTTCACCAACATCAAACCATCCAATAGGAGATCTGCATCTTCCCCCATAAAGAGCTTCATAAGGAGTCATCTGGATGCTATAGTGGTAACTATTATTGTAAGTAAACTCAATGAGAGGTAGGTGATCATCCCAATTCCCTTTGAAATCAATCACACATGCCCTCAAAATATCTTTTAAAGTCTGAATAGTGCGCACTGCCTGACCATCTATCTGAGGATAAAAAGCAGTACATAAGTACTCAATGAAGTCTTATTACCTCTTAAATATATAACCTGACATAATCTTCTACAGTATGGGTAGTATTTACCGGCAAAAAGTGGGTTGACTTTGTCATTCTATCGACAATCACCCAAATAGAATCATGCTGCCTGCGAGACCTCAGCAAACCTGTGATAAAGTCCATATTAATAATCTCCCACTTCCATTATGGAAGTTTTATATTTTGAGCCAAACCACCGGGCTTTTGATGCTCTACTTCAACTTGTTGGCAATTCGGACACTTAGCAGCAAATTTTGCAATGCCCTTCTTCATGCTACTCCACCAATAAACTTCTCTCAAATCACGATACATCTTTGGGGAACCCGGATGAATGGAATATCTGGAGCTATGAGCTTTCTCCATGATCCTCTCTTGGAGTTCATCCACCCTTGGTACACACAATCTACCTTGATACCTCAACACACCATCTCCCTCTTGTTCAAAAACAATTACTTTTTGCTTATGAACATTTGCCTTCAATTCAAGAAAAATGGGATCTTAGTCTTGCTTCTCTTTTACTTCTGACACTAATGATGATTCAGCCCCATTCATCACCACTACTCCTCCTTCTGTGGAATCTATTAGTCAGACTCCCAAGCGTGAAAGTTTATGCACATCTTTCACTAACTCTCTCTTTTATTCCTCAACATGGGCTGTACTACCCATAGACAATCTGCTTAAAGCATTAGCAACAAGTACATTAGCCTTACCTGGGTGAAAAAGAATACTCATGTCATAATCCTTGAATAATTCTAACCACCTCATTTGTCTGAGATTAAGCTCTTTCTGAATAAACTCATACTGAAGACTCTTATGATCAGTGAATACATCAACAAGCACACCATACAAATAATGACGACATATCTTCAAAGCAAATACCACGACAGCCAACTCTAAGTCATGGGTTAGGTAGTTCTTCTCATGAACCTTCAATTGTCTGGAGGCATAAGCTATAACTTTGTCATTCTGCGTTAACACACAACCTAAACCAACTCTAGACGCATCACAATAGACCACAAAGCCGTGCGTACCTTCTGGTAAGGTCAATACTGGGGCAGTAGTCAACCTATTTTTCAATTCCTGAAAGTTTTTCTCACAAACTTCAGACCATTGAAACTTCACTATTTTCTGAGTCAACTTGGACAACAGAGATGAAATGGACAAGAATCCCTTGATAAACCTTCGATAATATCCAGCCAACCCTAAGAAACTCCTAATATCAGTTGGAGATGTGGGTCTAGGCAAATTCTGCACTGCCTTTGTATTTCGAGTGTCAACTCTAATTCAATCACCAGAAACTATGTGCCCCAAGAATGCCATAGACTCAAGCCAAAACTCACATTTAGAGAACTTAGCATATAACTCCTTATCTTTCAAAGTCTGAAGAACTATTCTGAGATGGCTAGCATTATCTTCCTCATTCCTCAAATAGATTAGTATGTCATCAATGAACACGATAACAAACATATCTAAATAAGGCTTGAATACCTTATTCATAAGGTCCATGAACGCTGCAAGTGCATTAGTTAAACCGAACGACATGACCAGAAACTTAGTGACCATAACGGGTCCTGAATGTTGTCTTGGGAATATCACACACCCTTACTTTCAACTGATAGTAGCCAGATCTGAGATCTATCTTATAAAAATAAGAGGCGCCCTGAAGTTGATACAAAAGAGCATTAATTCTCGAAAGAGGATATTTGTTCTTGATGGTAACCTTGTTCAATTGGCGGTAATCTATGCACATCCTAAGGGAACCATCTTTCTTTCTCACAAATCAGACCAGAGTGCCCCAAGGTGAGACATTTGGTCGAATAAAGCCCTTATCTAGGAGATCTTTCAATTTCTCTTTAAGCTCTTTCAACTCTACTGGTGCCATTATTCATGGCGAAATAGATATAGGACGAGTATCTAGAAGAATGTCTATGTCGAAGTCTATTTCTCTCTCAGGAGACTCCGGGTAGATCATCTGGAAATACTTTTACTATAGAAATTGACTGCATGGGAGGTATCTCAACACTAGAGTCATTAACTCGAACTAAGTGATAGACACAACCCTCAGAAACTAACTTTCTCGCCTTAAGGTATGAAATGAAATGACCCGTAGGCATTGCTAAACTACTACTCCACTCTATAACTAGCTCATTTGGAATCTGGAACTTGACAACTCGAGTTCTACAATCTATTGAGGCATAACAGGCATGAAGCTAGTTCATACCTATAATGACATCAAAATTTACCATGTCTAACTCAACTAATTAGCCATGGTGTTCTTGTGATTGATGGAAATAACACAATCACGATATACTCGCTTAGCTAGAATAGACTCCCCAACAGACACAGAAACATAGAAGGGTTCACAAAGTTCCTCAGGAAGAACATCAAAATTCTTTGCAACATAAGGAGTCACAAAATATAAACTTGTTCCTGGGTCTAGCAATGCATAAACATCAAGAGAAAATAATTTGATCATACCAGTGACAACATCTGGAGAATTATCTTGCTCTTGACGACTAGTGATCGCATATAGGCGGTTTGCTCCTCTGCCAGTACCGAAAGTAGCTCATCTAGGTGCAGCCATTTCTGGTGGAGCAACTGATGAAGATTGGGCTCTATTGCCCTGATTCACATTACCTTGTCGGTTCTTGTGGTATTCTTTCATGAAGTGACCCTCTTGTCCACACTTGAAACAACCTGTGGAACCATTACGACACTTACCTGGGTGGGTTCTATCACACTTAAGACATGCAGGCGCCCATGTACCTCCTTGTGCCGCACTACCCTGAGATTGGGCAGGTCTAGCCCTGAAGTCCTGTGAATTTTGACCATTGTACTCACCTTTGTTTCTGGGAGCAGGTGCAGTAGCAGATGATGGAGCAGGTCGCTTTTCCTTTTGCTGAAAGGATGAATGGTTCACATTACTTTTCTGTTGCCTGGACTAATTCCCTGTCTTAGCCTTCTTATTTCTGAATTCCTCCATATCCCTTAGCTTCTCTTCATCAACTTGTTGCACATATACCATTAACCTTAATATATACATGTCCCCAATTAGCATCGTTGTCCTGCTCTCTTCTCTTGACAGATGGGACAACCCAGTAACAATTAGACTCATTCTACTTCTCATATCCGTAACCATCTCCGGATCATAATGGGATAGTTGGGTGAACTTCAACCCATACTCATGAACGCTCAAAGAATCCTACTTAAGTGTGAGACACTCTCGTACCCTAGCCACTTTCAATTCTCAGGAAAAGAAACGCCCCAAGAAAGCTTCCTCAAAACATGCCCAACTCGCAAGTGGTGCTTCCTCAGCCCTACCTTTCTTCCACTGATCGAACCAAATCCTAGCAAAACCCTTCATTTGGTATGCAGCTAGTTCCACCCTCCCAGTATCAGTAACATGCATGACATCAAATACCTTTCGCAACTCCTTTATAAAGTTCTTTGGATCCTCATTAGTGCTTGAACTAGTGAAACTTGGAAGGTTCATCCTCAAGAACTCACGAATCCTTGAAGTGTCAGCCTCTTCTTATCGAGCTCCTCTTTAGTCATAGCTTGAATTAGCATCCTTATTGCTTTTCTGAACTCCGCATTAGTAACTTCTTCTTGGGGTTGCACTTCAGGTGCATTAGGTACCCCTTGCTCCTCAACGTTCCTCCTAGCAGGACGACCTCAAACAGCTCTTCATGGAGGCATGATTATTTGAAAACATGTGCAACCATGAATAAGAAGAAACTTTTTAGAGATCAAACTCTAATGCATGAAATTAGTATTAAAGAAGTGAGAAATTTTCCTAAGTGTCGCAGACTCCTAGTTATAGATGTGTCGTACTTCACACCGATAACTAGGACTCTACTGAAACGACTTCATAGACTCCCTAGGACTCTTGAACTCTATGCTCTAAGACCAAGTTTGTCATGCCCCAAGCCTAAACCCTGGGTGGGGCTGGCACTCAAGAACCATTGTTGGCCCTAAGTGAACCCTTGGCCTGGCTTAATTACTCAGCGGAAAACTCTAAGCATTATTACAATGATCAAATGCACTTTACTCAACTGTTTAACAAAATAACTAAGAATGTTTAAAGGTCAAACATTCAACTTGGCCAAAATGGCAACTCAAGTCTTAACATATGAAATAATAATGTAAAGACAACTGACTACTAACTGTCTATGAAGCCTCTAAAACAAAAAGGGATGTCGGGACAGGACCCCCGATCATCCTAACAACTGAAAGCTAAACAATTATGAAAAAGACACTACGGAAAGCAAGAAGCTCACCAATTGACTCTGAGTGCTCAACCTGATCAACGAGGCACTGGATGGTGATCCTGGTTACCTGTGTCTACATCATAAAACGATGCAGGCCAATTGGCATTAGTACATTGAATATATGAGTATGCAAGTTGGAATGCTAAACACAACTTCAGCTTGAAAAGGATCTTAAAGGAACACTTACCTTGGTTTTATTCAACTCATGAAAAACACAACTAAAAATGCAGTGTAAAACAACAATAATAGTGCAATTTATACAAAGCATTTAGAACAGTAAATAGCAACTCAATTTGTAGAAGATATGCAATAACAAACTCAACTTTACTCATGTATCAAAGTATTATAGTTTCTGTGGGAGTTTCTCTAATCGATAACCACCACTATGAGCCAAAGTGGTGATACATCATCTTGTCCACGCTGCTAGAATTGTCATATATTTTGCCGTCATATAGAACGCCTTAACTAAGTAGATCCACAAGTCTATGCTAAAAAGCAACTTAAAAAATCATCTAAAAAGTATGATCCTTTACTACCCATGATGGATACATAGTTTATGGAGACTTGAGCTAATAAGAACTCACATCCCCATATCGGTACTCAATACTACTCCCAATATATACTTAGCTCATATGTTTTTAAAATAAAACTTCTTCCTTTAGTTTGAGAAAATTACTCAAAACTTAGCTTGAAAGCTCTCTTGGAAATCGGTGTTTCCCTTTCTTGTTCAAATGTGAAAACATTTTAAACTCTTGGTAATACTTAGTTCCCTTATAACTTTTGGAGAAATGAAGTCAACTCTTTACTCTTTGCTTAACTTAAAACTTAAGTCTTAGAACAATGTTAAAACATTTGTGCAAGCCTTTTGAAAAACTTTAAAGAACGTCTCTAGACTTGCTTCTTAACTTCTAAACTTGACTCTTAACTTTCCTTGAATTGAATTATGGATTCAAGGATTGTGATTTGTGATAGGAAAGATCACATGATGTTTAGGAGTGTTTTTAGATAGCTAAACATGAGAAAAGATATAAAAAAAAATCACTGTCTGAGAGCAGGTCCTAGACGTGGAGATGTATTTAAATTTTTTGTCGCAAAAATACTTTTTTGAGGTAGAACGGTCTGTGACCACTCTGCGACGCAAAAGAATTTTTTCCAAATCTGAGGAGCATGTCCGCGATGCGGAGCTAGTTCCCGGATTTGCCCAACTAATTTCCTTCTTCATTTTCCAGCCCCAATTCGCCCAAACTCAGTTCTTTCTCCCAAATTCTTTTTAGATATAGATACCCAGCAAATGTACCTAAGAACCTACCTCCAACCAACTCAATAATATGATGTAATGATCTCAAAAACTTCTCAATCTCAGCCCAATTCAAGAATGACATCAAATTCAAGAATACATATCAAGAACATCAAATTCAAACTCTTTTAGAAAGAATTCACACTAAAATAAACATGTTTGGCATGTGGGTGAACGAACTCAATGTTATGAAAGCCTCACATACCTCGTAGGGATTAACCCTTGGCGAAATCCACACGAAAATCTCCAAGAACTCGATGAACTATGAAATTCTCTTCTCCTTTCTCTTCTTTTCTCTTTTCTCCAAGCCCTAGATTATTTTGGTAAAAGCGTAAACTGATCTAATTCTGATTAGACCCTAACTTAATTACCTAAAATGAAATAAAACAATTGGGCAAGGAAAAGACCAAACTACCCTTCAAAAATTTGGATTAGACTTTTCTTATATGAACTACCCAACTTCAAATGGGCATATCCCACTCACACGAACTCAGAATCGTGCAAACTTGGCGGCGTTGGAAAGATTATTCCAAGATCTTTCCTACAGTATCTAGAAGCACACCTAAATCATTCTGAGCTAGAAGAAATGGTCATTTGAAGTTGACCAAAAACCATACTTAACATAACTTAACCAAATTTCCAGATTTTTCCATTCTTTCCTAAAATGACTATTTCCAATTTTTAACTCTTCCTAGTTCTTTCAAATAGCAAGATGTTACAACTCGGCGACACGCCGACTGCTCATTTCTCTCACCAAATTGATTTTCTCATTCAGGGCTTGGCACATTGAAACTTTAGGCGAGATAGTGGCCATTCGGCGACTCGCCCAATGGACTCAGTGATTACCAGGCCTTCATTTCTTAGTTCTTTCAGCTGCTTTGTTCCTTTTTTCACACTAGTGTCCATGCTTCGTTCTTCAATCCATATACCTGGAAATCAAGGATTGTACATCAGTTATTGGCACAAAACAAGCATTTGAGGACACAAAATCTATCCAAATAAAGCCTTAAATGAGTCAAAATCGTGGACTCATCAGTACCTAGTAGGTATCATAGGACCCCTCTAAGCTGACTGAGCATAGAAAGTAAGACAATAATGCAAAGCAAGAAATAAAACTAACTAAAGGTCAAAAGAGTGGAAAGGCAACAATAATCAAACTGAAGTGATCACGAGTCTAGGAATATATTGAAAGGAAAGCAAGCAACTAGCTAATACATAACTAGACCCCATAAGCCTAGAAAGTACACTCATGCACAATTTAAAGTAAATAACCTAAAGGAGACAGGTATGGTCCAAAACGCAATAAGTCACCCTCTTCTCTTAATCCTTCTACAATCGGCTTCATATCAGTACTAGTGACTGGGTCTTGGACCAACATCACGAAAATAGATGCAAAATGTAGTATGAGTACCAAAACATCAGGTGCCCAGTAGTCACCATAGGACCCCCATAAGCCGACTGAGCTTAGAAACTAAACACAATAATGAAAAATGAGAAATAACACTAACTAAATGTCAAAATAGCAGAAAGGTAACAATAATCAAACTGAAGTGCATGCAAGTTTAGGAATATATGGAAAAGAAAGGATGTAACTAACTAAAACCTAACTGGACCCCCATAAGCCCAAAAAATACACTTGTGCACAACTTAAAGTAAATATCTCAAATGAACCCCCATAAGCCGGACAAGTACACAAAAGAGCTACAATTATATTGAGTATGAGAATTGGTGAATCTAGAACTGGAGTTCATAACACAAACCTCGAAGTGTGGATAAGATGCCCAAAGAATTCAATAGAACCACGACACTATGAATCAACTTGATAGAGGATAATATGACCGAAACACATACTGCGCTAAAGATAATGTGCCCAGACCTTAATATGCGGCTCTATGAATTTTTGAAAAAGAGTCCCATGTCAAAGTCACCATCATAAGACCATTGTGGATCGACATCGACCCCAAAGTTTCCAATGAACCACTCCAAGTCCAAATCAAATCCAACCCTGAATCATCAAATGAAGCCAAAATAAAAATGGAAAACCACTAGAGTCATAGTATAAAGGGGAATTATGGACGAAAGGTCATCAGAGAAGAGTTACCGCCTAGCTAAGGCTTATACTATCATACTTAAGTCTATTATATATATCAGTCTATAGGGAGCTAAGTCGTTCGAAACAATGATGGAGAGTTCTAAGGCCTATAGACTCTGACACACGAGTCTAAGGCAACACTAGCCTAACTCTAGGCTAAGGCCATTAATAGGCTAATATCAATCACAACCAACTAAGAATGACAACCTCAAGGTAAGATATGGTCACAAAACAAGAATAAACATGCTATCACTCCCAAAATATCCCGACTACCACCTAAGACATGCTTTCTAACCAGAAAACATGAATCATCCACCAACAACAATGCGATCAAACAAGAGATAACACAAGGCATGAAGGAATCAAGACAAGTAGAGAGGCATGCTCCATTATACCCAAAAAAATCTCTTAAAACATGATAATTGAACATGAAACAACCTAGAAACCCATCCCAACACTAGCTAATCAACATGAACTCACAAAGACAAGTTTAATCTAAGTTGTAAGTCGTAGCCTATCTCAAAAGTTGATCGTGCGTACTCCCAAATCACATTCTAAAGATTTTCCTTTCTGAAAGGCCTCTCATCACTGTCATGCTATCAAAATCATAAACACAATGTCAAAAAAAAAACATTTGTCATGGCCCAAAAACTCAAGTCATGATGGAATCTACTATAATCCACCAATAGGTAAGTCAACATATAGATTGGAACGAATAGTAACAGGCATACATGGTAGATACAATAAATAACAAGGAATACAGAATAAAACATTAAAGGAAATCCAACAATATTTCCTTTGATTTTCGTTCAGGGAATACGAACGGAAGCAAATATATTGTAACATCCCGCCTTAGAAAGAAACTAGAAATAGAAAGAAATCATTTTTGGAAATATTAAATTTGGAAATAGTGGCAAGATCTACTAAGTATGAGTTTGGGTCAACTTCAAATGACCATAACTTTCAGTACATGAGGATTTAGGTGGGCTATAAAATAAAAAAATAAAAGGTCTTTGAATTATCTTTCCAACACCACTGAGTTTGCCAATTTTCAAGCTCGTATGAGGGAGATATGCTTGTTTGAAGTCAGTCTGTCCAATTAAGGAAAGTTACCCCGATTTAAGAGGGGTATTTTGGTCTTTTGATTATCCAATTAAGTTATTTCATTTTTTGTAATGTATTTGGGGTCTAAACTGATTTGGTTCAGTTTACTCATTCCAAAATAACGCTAGGGCTTTGAGAGAAGAGAAAAGAGGACAAAAGCCAAGGTTTCATTGCGTTCTTGAGACTCCGCTTGCGGATTTCACCAAGGGTTAATCCCTAAGCGGTATGTGAGATCACATAGCATTGGATTTGTTCACCCATGCGCCAATCATTACGTTCTTGAAAGTAGAGTATATGAGTTTTTGATGAATTTTGTTGAAGTTTCGTTTGAATCTTGATTGTTGGGTTTTGGAGGAGTTCTTGAGATGATTTGATGAGATTTAAGGTGGTTTTTTAGTAGATTCTTATATGTTTTGGTTAGGTATTCGAATCTAAGTGATTGGGGAGGAATCCATTCGATTCTAGATGAATTGGGGTCAAAAAACGAGTAAGAGAATTCGTCCAATTTTCTGGGAAAAGAGGTGGGCGGTCACGCCACTCAGTGCGCCCCACATCAGGATATGTAGGTTGGGCTATGGGCTGTTGCGCCACTCAGTGCGTCCTAACCTAGGTTTTGCAGGATAGGGTATGGCACCCTGCGCCACTCAATACTCCAGGGTCGCTAGGTCCTCAACCCTTTCCCACTTCTTTCAGTTTGAGTTTCCTTGAATCGTACCTGTGTTTTCTACACTCTAAGGTACGATTAAACATCGAGAGATCCTCTATAACATGTGATCATAACCCTTGAATCCATAATTCAAATTCAAGGTAGAGCTAAGAGTCAAGTCAAGAGAGTTCTTAGAGTCATTCAAAAGTCTTTTACAATTGTCTTAAATTTGTTTTAAAGACTTAAGCATTGAGTTTAAGAAAGAGTAGAGCCGAGTTCATTTCCTTAAAATGATGTATGGGACTAAGTACTCCCAAAGAGAAAATGGTTTCACATTTAAGATGAGAGGAAACCTCGATTTCCAAATGAGTTTTCATGAGTAGTTTTGAGTTCCATCTCTTTAAAGAGATAAGCTTTTTGAGTAATAACCTCAAACCACAGAGAAAGATTTATTTTTCAAAACATATGAATTGCGTATATTTTGGGAGTAGTATTGAGCACCGATATAAGAGAAGTTCAAAATAACTCAAGTCTCCATAAACCATGTAGCCATCATGGGTAGAAAGGGTCATACTTTTTAGATGATTCCTTAATGTTTTTTAGCATAGACTAGTGGATCCACTTAGTTGAGGCATTCTATATCCCGGCAAGTTATAGGACAGTTCTGACAGCGTGGGCGAGACGTTGTATCATCACATAGCTCATAGTAATGGTTGTCGGTTAGAGAATCTCCCAGACAAAGTTTATTTTTGTATTCTCATATACAATTGAGATATTATGGTATTTCTCAATACTTTGAGATATTATCAACTATTTAAATGCTTTATATAAACTACATTTTTGTTGTTGTTTAATTCTTCATTGAGTTGAGTATCCACGAGTTGAGAAAGTTGAGATAAGTGTTTATTTCAGAATTCAATTCAAGCTTATGTCATGTTTAGCTTTCCCCTCGCATGCCGTACATTCAATGTACTGACACTAGTTGTCTTGCATCATTTTATGATGTAGATACAGGTAACTAGGATTAGCAGTTCGCGCTTCACTGATCTAGTAGGGCATTCATAGTCAATTAGTGAGCCTTTTTGCTTTCCAGAGTATCCCTTTTTATATTGTTTTAATATTTCAATTTTTAGGATGATCGGGGGACTTGTCTCGACATCCCTCATAGTATTAGAGGCTTCATAGACAGATAGTTATAGTTCTTTAGTCATTGCATTTTAGTTGTTTTGTTATAAGACTTGAGTTGCCACTTTGGGGGCTGCAACGATTCTCGAGTGCCAGTCCCGCCCAGGGTGCAGGCTCGGGGAGTGACATATATATACAAATCAAACGAGATCCAATCGAAAACCTAGTGGTCGGAGATACTACAATAGAGTACAAGTCCTAAAAGTGGACCAAATATAGTGACTTGTCTTAAAAGCAAATGACTAGACAAAACTTTAAAAAAAAAGACATCTACGATCCATAACACCATAAGCTCACCCTCATCTCTGAATACTCCTGCAACTGCCTTGATATTAGACCGGTGACAGGTGCTATAACATGCATCACAAAAACAAATATGGATTGTACCATGAGTACCAAAACAACGGTAACTAATAGGTATCATAGGCCGATTGAGCTTGGAAAGTAAAGATAATAATGAAAACAAGAAATAACACTAACTAGAAATCAATAGAGCGAGAAGGTAACGATGATCAAATCAGAGCGCACACGAGTCTAGGAATATACGGAAAGGAAAACAAGTGACTAGGTAAAACTTAACTAGATCCTTATAAGCCCAAAAGTTACACTTGTGCGCAATTTAAAGTGAATAGTCCAAATAGACCCCCATAAGTCTAACGAGTACACAGAAGAACTACAATAATTGAGTATGAGAATCAATGAATCCAAAACTAGGAGTGCATAGCCCGGACCTCGAATCTCGAATAATATTCCCAAAGAACCCAATAGAACCATACCGTTATGAATCAACTCGATAGAGGATAATATGCCTGATACTCAGACTGCGGCCAAAGATCATGTGTGTAGACCTTGAATCTGTGACTATAAGAGTGGTATGCCAAACCTTAAATCTTTACGAACTATATCCCATGAAAAATTCACCATCATAAGACCATCGTGGATTGACATCCACCTCAAAGTTTCCAATGAATCACTCCAATCCCGAACCAAATCCAACCCTGAAACATCAAATGAAGCCCAAAATCACAACAAAAAATCACTAGGGTCGTAGTATAAAAGGGAATTATGGATGGAAAGTCATCAGAACTAAGTTAATGCCTAATTAAGGCACATACTATCAAACCCAAGTCTGCTATATTAGTTTGTAGAGATTTAAGTTGTCCAAAGCAATGTCGGAGAATTCTAAGGCATATCGGTTCCAAAATGTGAATCTAAGAAAATATGTAACATATTCATAGGCTAAGGTCAATAGTAAGCTACCAAAGATTACAACCAATTACGTACGATCACCACAAGGTAAGGTATGATCATAAAATAAGAACAAATATGCTAGCACTCCTAAAAAACCCCAGCTACTACCTAAGGCATTATTTCTAACCAGTAAACATGAATTATCCACAAATAACAACACAATAAAACAATATATAACATAAGTCATAAAGAAATCAATAAGACTACATAGACATGCTCTATTTTACGTGGAAATTACCTAAAAAGCTCCTAAAACATGAATTCTAATAACTGAACATACAAGGACCTAAAAACCCATCCCAACTTTAGCTAATCAGTTTGAATTCACAAACGCAAGCTCAGTCTAAAGTCGTAAGTCGTAGCCTAACTCAAAAGTTGATCGTGTGCGCTCCCAAATTATGATTCTAGAGTTTTCCCTTTCTGAAAGGCCTCTGATTGTACCACACCATCAAAATCATAAACATAATGTAAAAACAAGTGGTATGACACCCAAAAAACACAATAATTGGGGATGGACCCATAATTGAGTTAAAATGGAATTATGGGACCCACACTAGGAATCTCAAAATTGACTCGGTTAAAAGTTCCAATTTAATTTATGAGACATGTACTCTATTGTAGTATCTATGACGTGTGACCACTGGGATTTTTGTTTGATCTCTTTTGATTTTTATATATAGTTGCTTCCGTTCTTATCTTCTTTTGTTTTCCTTAATATTTTATTCAGTATTCCCTGTTATTTATTATATATATATCCTTTATTCATTTTACTAGTCGTCCCGGGTTATGGGTTGACTTATCTACCGGTGGGTTATAGTAAGTGTCATCATGACTCAAGTTTTTGGGTTGTAACAAGTTCAACTGGATGTTCGTTTGTTTTTTTGCAACCTTCTGTGTGTTTGGAGCTTTTAAAACTTGAACGACTGACTTCTGTCAAAAATTTAGGAGGACAGGCTCAAAATACAATTTTGATGGTTCTCTTAGCTCCAAAACATCAGGTTTGATCTGGGAGGAACTTTGGTGCAGATCTCGAGGCTTGCGTGCTCATTCTGAGCCCCCTAGTAAAATTTTATTCAAAACAACGATTGGGTGTGGGGACCCTCTTTTCATCGAGATGACCTTAGTAGGAGGTTCTGACATTGTCATTGGGTCTGAAATGCCAAATTTGGTGGGGTAGCATATCTCATTTGTGTACATGGATTCCAAACAAATCCCAATCCCCCGTCAAAGCATTTTGCACATTTCTATCTTGGGTTGGTGCAACACTATTGCTCTTCATGTTTGAGCACCTTGTGTTGCGTTCGCAGAGGCCAGAGACTTTTGTCTCCGTGTTCGTGAGCCTTGTGTCGCATTCGCGAAGACCAGGTATGTTTGGTCATCGCATTCGCAGAATGGACTCTACAATCACGGAGAGGAGTCACCTCGACCTTCTGCGTTCGCAAGTGGCCTTCTACGTCCACAATGAAGGGCCAAGGTTGATCTGGCCATGTTGACCGCTGTGATCGCAGTCTTGGGCCCATATTCGAAGAAGTCAATTTATTGACTCGCATCATTTATCAACTTCATTCATACCTAATTTATTTTCAACTTTAAAATTATCTACACATTTAAAAATTTAGTGATTTTAATGAAGAAAAAATTAAAATAACTATAACACTTTGTTTGGATGGTTGTTGCTTATTATTTCATAATGTATCGTATTAAATCAGTAGTTACATAAAAGGGGTTTCAAAAATGAACCCAAACATAGGTAACTCACCCGGAATTTTAAAGGTTGGGCTTAAGATAATTTGAGTTGGGTTCAATCTCAACTCATTCAAGCCTAACCCATTTTAAGAGAATCCTCAATTGAGCCCATTTCAATCTTCAATTTCAACCCGTTTTAAAAATCTTTACTAAGATATGTTCCTATATGAAAGGTATGAATTATTATATATTTAACATCTTTTAGGATTTATCTATCCATTTGTTACTTTTTTTATAAAAAATAATAATCTTGAGCTGAAATTCAAATTGTGATTATAAAAGTTAAATATCACTATGTTAAAATTATTGAGATTAATCGGGTCAAATTGGGCAGGTCAAGACCCAACCCGTTTTTTAGCCCATTTGAACCCAACCCATTTGAGCCCAAAGTAAACTTAGGTGGGTCATGACCTAACCCAATTTCTATTTCAACCCATTTTAATATCTCCAATTTCAACTCAACCCGCCCATTTGACACCCCTAGTACTAACTAATTATAAAGTTTCCAATCATAAAATGGCATGTTTCCAATTTGTGCACGCATCACTTGCTTTCAAGAGAGTCGGCACACTCTCTATGCCATGTCAGCGTTTGTGGTGTATTTATTCCATTTTAAATTAGTTTAGGGGGGGTATTAGGACCCTAGTTAAGTTTAGGTGTGTCTGAGATTTCGGCCATAGTCTAGGGGCGTACTTGTGCCTTATCCCTAATTTAAATAACAATCAAAACAAACATTGTATTTAGACTAACAATACAGTACAACCATCAAAACAAGGTGTAAATTACACGAATGGAAAAAAAAAGAATGTTACAATAACTATATAAAGAATGAAAAAAATATTAAAATAACTATAGAATGAAAAATAATTTGATGAAAAAACAATAATGTCAGTCGCCTTTTATTTTTCTAAGGTATGGCAATTCTCTTTCTATGGTAAGGCACAAGTCGTCATGTACCTTGTTTCATCAGTTAACACCCTTCACGACGTCGAATGAAAGACACGTGGGCTCCTGTATTTTTTCTCTTTTGGTTTCAACTTCAAATTATTTGTCTTTTTGGAATTTTTGATCAATTTTATTGCCTTTTTAGCTCATGACTCTAAAGGAACAAGCTATTATCCTCACCAAATATAAAGTATGAATATGATTTTCAATTATTTATTAAAAAAATCATAATACAAAAATTGAAGGTAATATTTATCATAAGAAACGAAAGTCAAAATCATATGTTTATTATGGTTGACAATGATACCTTTTATATGTGTTGATAGAACACAATTAAGCACCTAGTAAACTAGCTAGGGGAGAAGTAAAACTTAATCGATACCCGATATTTATAATAAAGTAATAAATACAAGATATATGCCCTTTATATAGGTACTATGTAACTGCACATCACCATTATTGAGAAAAAAATTAAGTTATCTATACACAATTAAGGTGTGTTTGTTACGAAGGAAAATGGTTTTCATGAAAATACGTGTTTTTCTACTTATTTTTGTGTGTTCAATATGCAAACAAAAAGTATTATCCTAAAAAAAATTGTGGATAATCTAAATAAATAATATGGAAGATGTGGATATGGTGGTGAGTGTAAAATTAGATTTTAGGTCTAACTCATACACCAAAAGTTAGCTCACAAGGAAATAATTGTCTAAATTCACATAATGAGATCACTCATCTCATTAACCACCTATGTGAAACTTTTTCATTCTTCAACACCCCACCTGGCGACAGGGCTAGACATTTGAAATGTGCAAATTTAATTTGGGGGGTCAATATCAGGTGAGATGAATCTTGCTTTGATACCATATAAAATTAGGTCTTGGGTCTAACAATGAGTGTGTGGGGTGGTAGGGATGTGGACTACGGGGGTGCAGTGTGAAGAAGAGGTATGTTGGAGGGTGGGTAGGACACAATCAATGTGAAATGTCACTTGTTTTTCCTACTTTCATTAAGAAAGTCATTTTTCTTATTTTAAAGAAATTTATTTTCTTAGAGAAAATATTTTCTAAATTTTCTAACCAACTGAACACGAGAACATTGTTCCCTCGTACCGAACACACACCCTTAGGTAATAAATAGAAAAAAATCCATAATAAGATAAAATGTAATATGTATTTACTATACACCATTGTAGTTTAAAATAATTACAATTCATAGCTATAGTTATTATTTTATAGCAAATTTGTCTTTTCTCTCTCATATATCTTTTGCCCCTCACTTGCCTCTCTCCCTCCTTCTCTCACATCTCTCCTCTATCTTCCCTCTTGCGCACACCTCTCTTTTTCTTTCTGCAAAATAAATATAAATGGTAACAATCAATGATACAAATACAATTGATAATAGTCAATTATACAAATACAAATAGTAGTCATCAACTATATAGATGCTTTTTAGTGATACAAAATACAATGAGATTTTTCAATGATACAAATCTTTGTTTAGATTCAAAATACAAATGATAGATTTTCGATGATACAAATACAAATGGTAACTTTTTCAAGGAAACAGATGATAACAAACCCAAATATACAAATCAAAGTGGTATTCATTGATATAAATTGTATATGAATACAAGTTAATACACTTGATACAATTTATTTGTATCAACGAATACAATAGTCTTTGATACTAATCAATTGTATTCATGATACAATCATCGATCATATATACAATTATCAATCATATATACAAATCAATTGTATGTATCTCTCTCACCTCTTTCCTCTCTCTCCCAAATCTCGCTTGCCTCTTTCTTACCTCTTCTAATCTCGCTCGCCTCTCTCCTCATAACATGTAGCTACAATCGTAATGAAGCATACTATAACTATAGATCTTTAATTAATACCAAACTATACTCATTTTTTAAATTCCTCCAAATAAAATACCATTAAAGCACTCAATGAATATCTACATATCTCCTTAAAATATGAGTTTAGTAATCTTGATGATAAAACAAATAAGGTAATCCGATGATACAAATGTTTTTATGTTAATAGTGTATGTACTCTTAAAATGAGAATCTTAATAGATTAGAACTTTTATAGGAAACTTACGTAAATACGCTAGTTTATGAGCTAGTTACTTAGATACACTCTACCTTGCAAAATTATGTATCCCACAAGATTTTGGTGCCTCCACATACATCCAAATACATGTATCTCGGATATATGTAGTCAAATTTAGGTGTAATTTATTCTAGATACATTGTATCCAAGTGGATTCGCATGTATTTGAGATACTTAGCAAATCTCGCTCACATCTCTCCCATCTCACTCGCCACTCTCTCATTTATCTGATATCCCAGATACATGTGAATCACTGCAGATACATACATATACATGTATCTAGTGTGATTCACATGTATTTGGCTATATACGAATCTCGCTCGACTCTCTCCCTATTTTTATATATCTGGCAACAAAAATACATGTATTTAAGTAAGATACATATGAAACTCTTAATTAGTGGTGAGAACATAATATTTTGAAAGTATAGATAATAATAATTGTCTACCTATCAGCACCACAAAATTTGTAGATATATTTAATAATAAATAACAATTTTAGAAAACAAAACATTTAAAATACCATTTCATAAATTAAAAACAGTTTTTGAATTTGTTTACATTAACTACACTTTATAGAATTATTTAAATTTTCAATTGAAAAGTTAATTTTTTAAAAATATAAAAATCTAAAATTTAAATTTTAACACAAATCGTTTTGGGGACAATTCTAAAAATTATGGTGTGTGAGTGGTGATGGTGGTGGTGATGGTGATGATGGTGGTGATGGTGATGGTGGTGGTGGTGGTGGTGGTGATGGTGGTGGTGATGGTGATGATGGTGATGGTGATGATGATGATGATGGTGATGGTGATGCTAATGATGATGATGTTGATTGATGATGATGACTGATTTATACAACTGTCCATCGTATGCTTATGTACAGTACTATTCTTATTGGTTTTACAGATAGTACTGTACATAAGCATACGATGGACAGTTGTATAAATCTGTCTATCAGTATAACTATCAATGTTCCATTCATATATTTCCTTTCCATTATAACTATTAGTTATAATATGTTCATGTTCCTCTAGCAGAACATCTTGAGGAGTGGGTTTAGGATAGTAGTACATCCTTTGGACTGGCTTTCTCACATATTTTTCTGAAATTTTATTAATCTCATCAGAAAATTCTATATTCTTACTAGATTCTCCTTGTAAGAAATTCTCTGCATTAATAGGCTGGGCCCCACTGCCCTTGAATTTCTTTTCTAAAAAATTCTCAAGATTTGAATAATCTTTAAGCTTGAATTTATCAATTTCAGGCGGAGGTTGTAAGCTACTATGAGCAACTTTTTCTTTACCTTTTACCTTAGTAGGTAATGGAGAAATAATTTTATCAATTTTATCATGCAAAGAGACAGTATGCTCATATAAATATTCGCATAATTATTTTGTTTAATAATAGCATTAACATGACTAGTAGTCACTAAAGCAGTATCATTTTCAAACAATTTTGAAAAAGCATTAAAATTTACAATCTTATCATTTTTATTAATTTGAAAAGACTGTTGTGGAGGAAAAACTGATTTGGTAATTTCTCCATTGCTTAGAGTGAAATCTTTCTCTAGCATAGAAATATAATTATGAACATGTTTACATATAAACCAAGGAACAAAAGCAACCAATTTATTTATTCCTGAATTTATAATATCGTTATAAAATTCCTCTTGAAAGCTATAGTGTTCTTCTTTATTAAAGTTTTTGAAGAACCATTTTCTAAAAAGTTTCTATTTTTTTCGCTGAAAATCTTTAGCGATTCTTGCTCTTGTCGGTGATCCCGGACTAAAATCAATATGTTAGTCAGACATCATAAAACAAATATTAAGTAGTTAGTCCATCTGGAAAATTCATTTCAGATTCTGTTATATCTAAGTCTTAGCTAGGCCTGGGGACAGGTCTCACAATATTATCATTATCAATTTTTTTATTATAATTTTCCCTAATTTGAGAATTAGAAGCTTTGGAAGGGACCTGAACAATATAATCAACAGGGGAAATATAAGACGAATTGGATCTAGTCATTCTAGAACACATGCTACGATTTTCAATAAACCTATTAGTTGGTTCAGAAAATCTAATTTTAACAGTTCCATCATTTAACTGTTCAATTTCAGAAACATCCGTATTAATATTATTACACGGTTGAGTAGCATTCTCAATAACTCATTCTTGTGAAAAATCAATTTCTACCCACTTAATAGGTCTTCTAGTAACAACTTTGGATTTATCAAAATTAGTTTCTATTAAAATAGTTTCATTTTTGAAATCAATGATTTTGCACATAGGCTTTAATATAAGCAAAAGTTTATAATAAATTATATAACATATACAAACAACTTCAGTGCCAGACATATAATCATAACCATGAAGTTTAACATTTAACAAAAGAGAACTTAATGAGTTCTCATCCTGCAAGGAAATCTATAGGTTAGGATAAGCATTAAAATAAACTGGTCCATAAGCTAGACTAGTTTGAATTGTCCCTATAAGAGATTTCTTCCAATTATGATTTCTACCGTTACGTAAAGCTGCTATAAAACTTTTCGGTAAACCCCGTAAAGTAAAAGGCTTCAAAGCTACCTGTACTAGATCAATATGCATAAAACGATAAATATCCCTATAAGGGGCTAAATCATTTTCAGATAATAATCTAAAAGTTTGATTATTACTATCTATAGTGATAGTCTCTTATGTGGTTTTAACCACTTGCTTGAGACCAAGTTTCTCAAAAGTACCCATCTGATATATGATCTTAGGTGATATTTTTGGAATAGTCCACTTATTAAGTAGATCTAAATGTTAGGGTATATCATATTCTCCTTTTCTACTGTTTTTAACAGTAGACTTCTTCTTTATGATATTCATTTATAAAAATTGTGTTGAACAATAACATCTATAGTTACTATAAGTCCATGGCTCTGATACCAAAACAAACGCGGATCGTACATTCAGACTGTGAGGAACCTTTATTAACATAGATTCAGCCTGGCTATAGTATATGAAAACCCTTACTATTAGAGTCCGCCCGGGTCCGCCCTTTACATGGGTAATCCAACGGGTAATTCAACGGATCAATTCAGCGATCTTTCATAACTATGCTGGGATAATCTATGTATGACATTAATCTGAATGCTCAAACCATATTCATGATTGTAACTTACACCATTTATTATAGTAACCTAGTATGCTACAGCTCAACACAAATAGTTTAGCCCATCATGGGGCTCAATACACAGAGAAGATTTATAAGATTAAGAATAAAATTAATACCTTTAGACGACGTCTCTAGCCAAATTCCAACTTTTATTCAAATGCTTAAAGAAATATTACAAAGAGAGTATTTTTAGAGAGAGATAGGGAGGGCTCTAAACCCCTTATATAGGGGTTTAGAAATCAAAAGCAAATAAAAGAAGTGGCCCACAATCTTTACATTGGCCAATAGGGACACGATAAGACCGACAAACCCTTAAGGTCTTCACATGGTCTACTTTATGAAGTGGCCCACAATCTTTACATTGGGCAATGGGGACACGATAAGACCGACAAACCCTTAAGGTCTTCACATGGTCTACTTTATTCTTGGCTGACATTACTTTTGGCTATTATATCCATACTTTTATTAAAGTATCTTTAAATATTTTGGCCTCTTATGACATGTGACCAAATATTATGTTTTTTTTTCCTTTGCCAGTTGTGCTTGCACTAGAAGATTCTTCTATTTGTTGTTGATAATTTCGGAGAATAGCTTCAATATCTATCTCTTCATCAACGTCTTGTCCTTCGCCAGCAGCACATGTATCATCTTCTTCATTAGTATGGCTTGCTGAAACCATAGAAATATCATCTTTTATGTCAATGTCAAGATTTCTCATTAAATATTTTTTTACCTCCTCCATGTATAAGGCTATAGCTTCTGACTTGGAGATAAGTCCTTTCTTCATTTGAAGTTTTCTTGTAATCTTTTTAAATGGACTTAAATCCTCTATGACTTGGGGTTCCATTGTAGAAGTATCATAATACTTGCTAATCTTAACATTGATTAAATCAATAGTTTCTTGGCCATGTATCTTGTCTTCAGGATTTTTCTGGAGTAGTTTACTCCAAAACTTTGTATAAAAGGTCCTCTGTAAACAAGGAAATCCTTCTAAAGTAGTATTAACTTCTATCGACCATTTCATAATCGAAGGAATAGAGAATTCAATAAAGAAATACATTAAAGATATTCCTTCGAAGAATATATTTTCTTCCTGTAAACTTATCAATTTTGGGGGGATATCTACCCATTCTAAATATAATTTTTTGTATGAATATGGTAAGATTTTTACCGAGGGACCGTATAAGGTCCACCATTTGTAAAATCAATTAGGGATATGTCTGTCAAATACATTAGAACATATCTTGATAAACCATGAATGCTTTTTATTAGCATTCTCATATAAAAGGACTTTATGAAATCCATCAATATAATCCCAGTAATTGTATTTTACTGCAATCTTTTGTTCCGGATAGATATAATCCAATACCTTTAATGTGCTTATACCCCATTCTTCGAGTGCTAATATCTTTTTTACAATCAATTTGGAAAAGTTATAAAATTTCTTCGTATTAGTAGGGTAGAAATGCTGAAATTCCACCCTGTAGATGAGAGTATTATCTCATAGTGCATTCTGTATTTGTATACTGCAGTAGTATATGATATTATATCCAAATACCTAGCCATTATTTTCCATGGTTCATTTCTCCATTTGAGATCATTTTCCTCTAAAAGAAGTATAACTTCTTTTTTGTCATTCATATAAAATACCTTTATGTTTTCATCATCAATCAGAATTGAAGAGTATGTTGGATTATTATCCGGCTCTTTTTTGGACTTCATGAAGTTCATAAACTCTTTATACATCGGGTGGTTTATATCAATACCACTAGTTCCACTTGATGAAGCAGCTGAAACATTACTATTAAATGTTGTCAGTGTTTTGTTGCCTTGTTGAGCAAGGATATGACCTCCTCTTCCTGCATTTGTTCTTCCTCCTCTTCCTCTTCTGGAGAGAGGGGGCCATACTAGTCTCATCCTGAAAAGAAGAAATTAAATTCTATTAATTCAAATATTCTCTAGTGAGAAAATCAGGAAGACTATTATCTTCACCCTTCTTATATTGTATTTCAAAATCAAAAGGTGTTAAAAGGGTTTGCCATCTAGCAAACATTTGTTTAGAAACATCATGTTTACAGTCTTTATTAAACATAAATCTAGCCAATCAGTTTTTATTAAAAACTTTTGGTTATAAAGATCACCTTGGAACTTGAGAACACATTTTACTATAGCCAAGATTTCTTTAGCTATGTAGCATAATTCTTTTGGGCATCGTTCCATTTACCCGAATAGAATTGTGCAATGTAATGGCGCTTGTTATCAGGACAAAACTGGGTCAATACTCCACCATATCCTATGTTTGAAGCATCAGTCTCTACCATTCTTTTCCAATTTGGATTGGCTAAGGTCAAACAAGGAAGGTTTTTAACCTTTTCTTTAATCCTTTTGACCGCTCCAGAATGATCATCTGACCAAGCTTTAGGATTATTTTTTAATCTATCATATAAGATGGTTGTATCTTTTGCTAAATCCTTTATAAAAGGAACAACATAATTAAGACTTCCAAGAAATCTCTGCAGCTGAGTCTTATTAGTAATAATATCAGGAAATTTTGAAGCAAATTCAATACTCCTATTAATAGGACTAATATTACCTCTTTCGATATTATGACCAAGGAATCTGACATTTGTTTTAAACAAAGCCATTTAGGTTGTGATAAAACCAAGTCATTTTGCATAATAATTTTCTTAAATAATTCAAGGTGTTTAAAATGAGTTTCCACATTTTTTAAAAACACTAAGATATCATCTATATAAACTATTATAAATTTTCTATAAGGTATGAAGATATCATTCATAATCTTCTAAAATTCAGATGGAGCATTTTTTAATCCAAATGGCATAACATTCCATTTGAATTGCCCCATAGGCACATTAAAAGCGGTTTTGACCTATCTGACTCTGCTATCTGAATCTGCCAATAACCTAATTTCATATCAAATTTAGAAAATATGATAACATCATATACTCTATCTAGTAAATCTTTCTTATTAGGAATGGGATACCTGATCCAACGTAACGCTTTATTAAGCGATTTATAGTTTATTACCAATCTGGTAGCTCCTCTTTCCTGCTCTGCATGTTTATTAACATAAAATGTTGTGCAAGACCATGGTGATTTGGATTGCTTTATTAAGCTTTTTTGTAGTAAAGAACTAATATCATTTTTGCATAACTCCAAATATTCAGAGTTCATTTGACAAGGTCTGGCCTTGATAGGAATATTATTTTCATCAAAATCATCTTCATATGGAAGATTAACAACATGCTTTTTTCTGTTCCAGAAAGCATTAGGATGATCTCCACAAATATCAAGAGAGAATTGATTTGCTAAGATAGCAATCTTTTCCTTTAATTTAGGATTTTGTAAGATATGATCAACTTCAATGCTATTAATTTCTTGTTTTAAAAAGTTGACCTAATTATTTTTCGAAATTAATTTTTCAGTCAAGTTATTTATCATTCTAGTAAACGGTTTTGTAACAAACTCAAGTATAAAAGGTTTGTTATTCCAAGTTCCAATAATTTTATTATTATCCCAATACGTAAGAGGGAAAATATCATTTATAAAAGGGACACCCAAAATAATTTGATTGGTGATGTTTTTTACTAAAACAAAGCTTTAGGGAACACAATGTTTTCCTTTGCAAATAAAAGCTTTGGTAATTTAAATTCAATATTCATTTTGCTACCATTAGCAAATCGAAGACTATGAGTAGTTTTATGAAAATATCTTGAAGGTATAATTCCTTCCTGAATACAATTTAAATCAACTGCACTATCAATAAGTGCTATAAACTTTTTTTTTGTAATTATAATCTATAAGAAGAGTGATTTTTGTATAAAACTTTTGAGAAGTAAAAGCTTTAAGACTATATAAGAAATCTGTTTTATCATTTTTTAAGTAAAGATTTTTCATAAAATCTAGACTATTATTTTCTCCTTCAAGAGAAGAGGAAGATTCAGACACATTTTCCAAATCTTGGCGAGTTTGAATGGCGTCAAGTCTGACTTCAATGACTACATTCTTTTCTTTTAACTGAAGAATGTCTTCCTTGAGGATATTAACCTCTTCCTTTAGGTCATTACTAGTAGTAGGAGAACTTATCATCTTTCTCCTTTCGAGCAAAAGGTTTTTAACTTTTGTCATGGTATATGAACCTTCTTTAGTAGGGATTTCTTCAGGAATATGATCCTTTTCCTTACTAGGAGGATATTACTGATTTTATCAATAATTTAAGCTCTAATTTCCGGATCTTTAATATTTTGTAAAAGCTCCAATACTTTGTCATTATCAATGACAATAAGACTTAATTCTTTAAATTGATCATAGATCTTATAAAGATTATCTTCATCTTCTTCCCTTTCACATGTCATTCCTTGTTGGCAAGGTGAACATTCATCCTCAGAGGTTGCAAAATCTTCTTGTTGAAGGGCTTTGAAATCTTCACTAGCCGAGGATCCTTCATTACTGCTTTATGATCCTGATTCTTCTGAATCAGAATTAAGCATGATCTTATAAAGAGAATCCTTAATATCATCTCCTATATCAAGGCTTTTAATTTTTTTCTTGACTCGGCAATCCTTGGCATAATGACCAAATCTTTCACATTTGTGGCAAGTATCTGATCTATTATAATTATGACGATATTTCTTCTTTCTCTTAGAAGAGTCTCCTTTTCCTTCTTCAGCTCTTCTAAGCTTTTTTTCAATCCTCTTTTTCTTCCATTTCTCATAAATCTTTTTTGGAATATTTTTTCTTCTTAGGAGTATATTCCTTTTCTTTAGATTTTTGTTTAGGAATATCAAATGCGAATTGTTCGCAAAATTCTCCTAGTTGTTTTCTTTCATTTAAGCGATGTCGCTTAATCTGTTGATTCAACTTAATCTCATTGCACAATGATAATCCTTCCTGGACACAAGCACTTATTAGTTTTCCATAGGTATACTCATCATAATTTATACTGTGATTTTCTCCTCTGATGACTTTTCTAACCCTTTCAGCAAAGAGAGTTGGTAAACCATCTATAAATTTAGATTTTCAATGAGTGCTATTACACTCTGACAATTTCATGACTCTGCATAAAAATACATCCTTATAATACCTAAATGATGTAAGAGTTTTACATCTAAGGTTTTGAAGCAAGGTTCTAATGGTCTCACTATTATCTGACCATCTTCCTGAAAAATGTTCAATAATATTTAGAACCAGTGTATAAACTGCATTCTGAGTATATTGCTCTCCTTCTAATTTAACTGCCTATAGAACTTTATCTCTTTGCTCCTGATTGAGATAATTATCCCACCAACCTTTTAATTGGCCAGTAAAACTTGCACTTATCATATCTGCAATAGTCTTATCACTATTCTTAATAATAATAATAATAATAATAATAATAATAATAATAATAATAATAATAAAACATCCAGATAGACATGTTTGTCAACTGCTTCAGTTAAAAAAAATTAAACTGACGAAACTATTAATGTCATTTTTTTAGAGACTCACTCCATTAGCAAAAATTCAATGGAAAATCTAGAAAAAAATGATTTATCCTATTGCGAGAGTTTTCCACTATACATGAATCTCAACAATACATATTGCAATTATTAAAAGAAACAGGGAACAAACATGAATGGTGATTGATTTCTTATGTTGCTTTTAAGTTAACTAATGAGTTGCATTAAAGAATAATTGTTGTGAGAGTTCATTATAACTTAATTCATTAAAGGTTGATTTAGTTTGGATTACTATTTTTTCCTTTTTTTCATGCACATACATACTCAAGAAAATATCTATATTGTAATTAAAAAAATTGATTTTTATAGACAACATTTTCATCTTAGAATCAGCAATATATATATAAATTAGTTAGGTAAATTATTTTAAATTTTATATATTTAAAAAATATATATTTTATGATTTTGCAGGATTATGGATCACACTCATCACAGTTTGATTATGGGTTAGGAGTTTGAATTCAAGACAATTATTCAACACAATTTTTTTTATTATATTTACCATTTTATTAATATCGATGTCTTTTCAAACTATACTACTTCCTGTAAAATATTTTTACTACTCAACATGAACTTAGCTTTTCTTATACATTAAAATTCAGTTTTAGAGCCTACTTTTATATAATAGAATTTTCGTAAAATACGCATAAAAATTACTTTTTTTCTAATCAAATATACAAGATTTAATATTGCACAATTTTAAGTTGAAACTAAACAAAATCTTTACAATTAACAATAAAAAATATATATAAAAAAACTTATTATTAAAAAAGATCTCAATATTTAAAGTATTTTGATTGCATTAAATTAAATATTGTAAATGTATGTTTGAAACATACAACCTATTGTTGTTACTTATCTGTTTTAAAAAACTCGATTTATTAAATATTATAAATCTAATTTTTTTTTAAAAATTGCGTGAAACAAAACCTTTGCGTATGCATAATTATATATTTTAATCTAATTTTAATTATTATTAGTTTGAAATAACCTTATATATTTATATAAAACTTAAAAAAAAAAAACAGTTCCATATAAAAACAGTTTCATAACTCTACATTACCCATCCACTACTATATAGTCTTATAATCAATGAGATTTGTGTTGATAACCTTATATTTTATCAGTACTTATCTTAAACTAAATAAAAAATAAATAATCACAAAATAAATAATTATGATTATTTTAATTAATTGCGTCAAAATTTAAATATTTTAATAGTTAATATCATTTTTCGTCTTTATTTAGTAAATTTAAAATTATTTTTATTTTGTAAAAATGAAAATGTAACATTTATACAGTGTGAAACTATAATTATATATAAATCACCTAACTTCTCACATATCACATTTCAAAAGACAAAAATGTAACAAGTATAATGATATCGTTGATTTTCAAGTTATTCAGTATTTCAGCTTATTAATGATATGACCATATTTTGTATATGAATATAGTTTATATTCAAACAATTGGAAAGTACATAGTAAAGTATTTTAAGAGACTAAATTCATGAAGTTGACATTTTCTACATAATATTCTAAAAACTATAATTAAGAAAATAAAAATTTTAATCTAACTATTTAAAATAAGAAAAAAAAAACAAAAAATGACAAATGATTTGAGTATATATGAAGTCATTTGAGTACGTTAAGTTTTTGTTGCTTTAAAAAAAGAATTGGAAGTGACCTGAAAAAAGAATAGAATCCTAATTCAATATAAAAATTTTATAAAGTAATTATTGAACTTTTGTTTCCTTTTTTATTTTTGAATTACTTTTATTTGTATTAATTACGTTTTATTAATTAATGATTACATAACAATAAGCATTTCATACTTTTTTGTCGATTACTAACTTTGATTTTCTGTATAATTTCAGGTTTTACATATTAAGTTGTTAATAACTCTACAAATTATTTGTTAATAAGTTGACTTTAAATATTAAGGATAATTTTAATTGAAACCAAACAAAAAAACGTTCAAAATGGAATAAAAAAATTCATAAATCAGTTAAGCCTATTTTGTGGAACTACCTATTTTTTAGAAATTATATTTCTACAAATACTCTTGGAAAATAATTACACATAATGTAACTAAAATTTAGGAACTTGAATTTATTTACATAAACTATGTTGATATTGTACTTAAAATAAATGAACTCTCTTTAACTTTTGGAATCTATAAATCTATAGAATGTACAGAGATTCTAAAAATAAAATGGTACAAAGGAGATTTCTTATATTACAAGGTTTCAAAGAATGGGAAATTATTTTGTCAAAAGTGAAATACATAATACGTCATTTGATTACTTAGAAATTACTATTTAAGTAATTAGGAATTATTAAACAAAAGGTGAAAAATATTAGGCCATTTAACAAAATTATGAAACAACTAACAATTGACTAACGATTTTAGCGTTTTCATAATTGTAGGATAATTATAACACTGGAAGGTACTCTCTAATAGTGCACATTCTTATTTTGTTGGTTTAAAAATATTTTTATTTGTATACAAATTCAATTTTTATCTCAATTGTGTAGAAACTTTAATAATGATCATAAATAATTTCAATCATTATTATTAATAGGACATTAGAGGAATTATTAAATTTTCTCGAGATTTCTTCGTTAATAAAAATAGAAATTATTGTAAGTATTAATTTTTCTATTATAATTTTACACAAATTTAGGAATGTAAAGAATATTTTGAAACTTCTAAATTCAAAAAAATATACCAACATGTCATTTAATCTTATGATATTTAATATTTTATGTGAAAAGTTTGAATTAATAAATTCTTAACAAGAACAAAAGATTAATTTATTAATATAACATAAAAATAAAGGACAAACATGTAAGTTCCCCATAATAGATTCGAACTTTTACGGGGAACTTACATAAATCCACTAACTTAGGAGCTAGTTACTTAGATACAGTCTAGTTTGCAATATTACATATCTCACAAGATTTTGGGGTCTCCAGATACATGTATCTTGGATACATGAGGTCAAATTTAGGCGTAATTTGTTCTAGATATATTGTATCCAAATGAAATCATATGTTTTTGAGATACATATCAAATCTCGCTCGCCTCCCTCGCCTCTCTCCCATCTTGCTTGCCGTTCTACCATGTATTTGGTATTCTAAATACATGTGAATCACTCTAGATGGCCGTTTACATGAAAGAAAAAAATGAATCCTTTCTTATCTTCTTTCCCGAGAGGGAAAGAGAAAGAGGGTCTTATGGAGGGAGTGGGGAGGGAAAAGGCTTGGGCCTACCTATCCCGATAGGACCCCATAAAAGAACAGGAGCTGTTGTGAGTTCACATGTATCTGGATATACACGAATCTCGCTTGCCGCTCTCCTATGCATCTGATATCCCAGATACATGCGAATCACTCCAGATACACACACAGAATTACGTGCCTTTAGATCCCCTCTTTCTTGATTCATAATCAAGACGAAAGGTCGGATGTACTTGTTCAGGTCAGGTCTACTTTTGGTCATTCTTCTCTTTGAAAAATAGAATATTGCTCAAAGAAAGTGACGACACACACACACACACATATATATAGTGTGATTCACATGTATCTGGATATATATGAATCTTGCTCGCCTCTCTCCCTATTTTTGTGTATCTGGTAGCAAAAATACGCGTAAGATACGTATGAAACTCTTAATTAGTGGTGAGATACATAATATTTTGAAAGTATAAGTAATAATAATATATATGGTAGTGAATTATGTCTAATAAAATAATTTTTCTAACTTTTATAATTGGTAAGGGATAAATCTCCTACCCAAAAAAAGTAAAAGAAAAACCAAAACCTAAAATAAAAGGAGCGGTAAATTTCCACAAAATTTACCTTAGTGGTAAAACATTCAAACAAGCGGGAAATCCTCCCCCCATTTTACGTAATTGTTCCCAAAATAAACTTCTTGTTTTCCCTTTAAAAAGAAGACACAATTTTATTCATCGTCATCTACTTAGTAAAAAATAAATATTTTTTTTATAAAAAAATGGCTGAGAGTACTCAAGAGGAGTTGAACGGTTTTACTGAGCAACCCATATCTCAAGCAAGAGTAGTTCGTTGCAAATACTCTACTATACAAAACAGTATTTCTGGTAATTTTTTGGGGGAAAATCTCTTTTTTTATTGGCCTTGGTGTTTTTTATTGCTTATTTTGTTAAAAAAATGTTTTTTTTTTGTTTCTTGATGTATTATACAGAGGGGAAAGATGATATTGGGAGTGTTGATTCGGAGAAGTTCAAGGAAATTATGAATGAAATTGAAAACTCTCATAATGAAGGTATTTTATGGTGTGACTATGGTCTTGATCTTTAATCTTGAGTATGATGGTATTTAGATGTTAAAGTTTTAATTTTTATGTTGAATATTTACAAGATTTCGCATATGGTGCTAAGAACAAGAAAGAGATACACTTAAGTTTTGAGTAAAGTTACATTCTTGATGAAATTATGGGCTTTCTAGAAGAAGTTATTATCTTACTTTTATTACAACAACATACTCAGAAAAATCTCAAGTGAGATATGGGCAGTGGTGTTCAAGATTTTGCATATGGTGTTCAAAATTTAATATATATGTATGAAAAATAATTTTTGATTTATATATTTTGTATAATTTTCTCTATATATATGTTAGGTTTTTTTGACAAACCCTCCCTTGAGGAGGGTAGAGTGTATGTTGACCATACCCCTTCTTGTGGAAGTAAAGAAGTATTTTACTTTCATTGCAGTAGATTGTTGTAACATTGGGATTTGGGAGAATTGTTTGGTGCTACTATCTTGTTTAATGTCGCATCCTTGAAAAAGCTTTAAAATCCTAAAGCTAGAGTTTGTACATTTTCCAACTTTATAAGGTAGAATTGAACATTTTTAATGAAATTTTGCTTACATACTAACTAGTGATAACAAAAAATATTAACTTTATTTATCATTGTGTTTGATTGCTAGTCAAAAAGCCAAGAGAGCAAGTTGCTGATGCAGAGGCATTGTTTGATCTCACCAGAACTTTGGTGGCTTCAGTTAGATCACATTCTGCTGATGATGTTACACCTTATATATTCATTGCCTCTTTGCTCGAAACCTTCGGGCCACGAAGTGCAAAACATGAAAACGGGCTCTCTCCAAATGAAAATACAGTAGGCTGGAAGAAACTTGGGCTTGCTCTTTCACCAATTTTTAGGAATGGAAGAGGTTGCCACACAATGTAAGTTTTGTTTTGGCAACCCTTTTCTTGATTCATAATGCTCACTATTTAGTTAGTGTATGGGGGACTTGTTCTTGCATTTTTATGTGCTTTCTTTGTTGCTTTATCCTGAAGGATTGGACCCATGAACTGTGAAGCTAAGCAACGTAAGTATACTACACGTAAACCACGCACAAAGGTTTACTTGCATACTCAACCAAAGGAGGTATATATGGTCTTTCTCATATTTTGTGTTATGATGCAGTTACTGTTGTAAAAATGTACATGTAAGAGTTGTCTGTTTTGAATACTGATGCACGAGTGTGTATAGCAAATTCCCTTACTTTGTGTCCAATTTGGATTCAAAATATCGTCTTGGATACAGTAAGAGAATTTGCTATTGTTGTTTGGGATTGAGGTGCATTAATTGTTTATTTACTAGAAGCATAAATGACTGCTTGAGTTAAATTCAGAGTATCTGCTTGAGACTAAGTCTTTCCAACATGACACAATGATGTATTCTGTCTTGTATCACAGCTTGATGTTACGGAGGAGAAAACAGATACAGACAGCAACATATCAACTATGTTTCAAATCCTAAGGAAGACGAAGAGAGTTAAGCTTGAGAATCTCATGATGAACAGAAAATCCTTTGCACAAAGCATTGAGAATTTATTTGCGCTTTCTTTTCTAGTGAAAGATGGACGGGTTGTCATAGATGTCGATGAAAATGGATCTCACTTTCTTTGTAAGATACCTTTCTAAATCTTTCATTTACTGTGCAGTGCAATTTATGTATGTCCTCGTCTTTCTTTCTGTAGTTTGTTTTTTCCTTTCTAATGTTCTTCCTTGCTCAGCTCCAAGGAATGGTCCTGATGCCAATTTAGTTAAGTCTGGTGAAGTTGAATACAGCCACTTTGTCTTCAGATTGGATTTTGCTGATTGGGAGGTAGGGAGATACTATGTGCAAGAGTCCAGATTGTTTCTTTGTTACGCGAGCAATCCATATAATCACATATTACTTTTGCTTCTTGGTCTAACATTATAACCAAATGATCATTGTGCACACAGCTGATGAAGAATGCAGTACCAGAAGAGGAGCTGATGCCAAGCAGGGACATATCGATGAATCCAGTCTTTACTGAAGCTAATAAACCAAACAGAGACATATTGGTGAATCCAGTCATTACTGAAGCTAATAAACCAGTTGCGATGGATGATTCTCAACGAATGTTACCTATCACTTGGGTCAAGAAATTGTCAAGGAACCGAGGCAAGGTATTAAGCAAAGCTTCAGAAGCTGATAACTCCCCTGAAATTGGTGATGCCAGCATTGACAATGGCAGCCTGAAGAGGAAGCTGCTATGAGACGTAGTAGCTATAAGTTAACCTTCAACTCTCCACTGGTTGTGAACATGATTGTATATTCCAATTAGGCTATTTTTGGTGTACATAAGAAACTTCATGCCTTCGTACTGACTTAGGATCATTTTCTGCTGGCCTTTTTTGAATGTGTAAAGCTACTGGATCTGGGACTTTCCATACATTTACTATATTAAGTTCTATCATTAATGCTTTGAGGCAATTCTGCTTTACCTCCTTAACATTTTATCTTGTATAGCAAATAGAGTGCAAGAACAAGATCAAAATATGCCTCTTGTATAAGTGATTGTCATTGTACAAGGTGAAAATGACCAAGGTTTCTGATAGTGACAACAATTGAATGAACAAAAGTAATTTATTTTATAAATGAACATGCATAAATTAGAAGATAAACAATCTTATTAAGGCATGTAAAAGATATCAATGACTAGTCAAGTAGTATCATGGGAACATGCGGTAACTGTAGTAGGAGCTTCAACTCTCATTTTCAGATGATTGAATTCTAAAGCCAAAATGGGCTTGGACAGCATCACAGATATGCTGAAATTTCTCTTGGTCCCTGTGGCCACTCTGCTTGCTGATTCCACATTTGAGCTTTGATCTTCAGATGAATTTTCCTTGTCTGCATCCAACGCAGATGGTCCCGACACTTTTGCTGGTTGCACTGCTCTTACCCTACATATGCAAAGTGAAAAACCACAAATCACTAGCCCTAACAGCGAGTTCTAATGTCAATTAGTGGCCAAGAAGATGCTTCAGTTCCACTTGCTCAAGTGACCTATGGAATATTAGCAGAGAGATATATGGCAATGAATAGGTCGGGCTAAGAAGCACAGACCTGCACTCAATCTGGCAAGAGTACTTGAGGAGATTAGAATTGTACTTCGTCCGTCCACTGAAATTTAAAGCAGAACTGCTAGTTACGAGTCCAAATTTACTTCAAGGGTAAACACCCTAAGGAGTAAGGACCAAGATAGAAACAATTACCTGAAGTTTGGTAGTGACATTTTGATAAGTGGACCCATCCATCCCTTAGAATCCTGCTGAGAAGCTGCCAATTCCCAATGGACATTGTAACATCTAAAAAATGAGTATGATATTTGCGAGAAGTTTCCAAATAACCTGCTACTGGTCAAACACTCAAACTGCAAGATTTTGCCAATACCCCTTCCCTTGGTTAGCATATTGGGATTGGCATATTAGGCTACAATGCAAGAACGGAGGAGTTGATTCCACACTAAGATATTGAGACGTAATACACCAAATATTAAAATGAGTATGATATTCGAGATGAAGTTTCCAAATAACCTGCTACTGGTCAAACATGTAAACTGCAAGATTTTGCAAACACTCCCTCCCTTGGTTAGGATATGCAGAAGAGCATATTAGGCTACAATGCAAGAACGGAGGAATTGATTGCTTATTCTATTGAATAAAGGAACTACCTATTTGGCCACTTAGACCATGTCCTGAATCAGACTTCACAACTATTTCTACAACGGAAGTTGCAGACGAACAACAATTGGATTATGAATTTAGTCTATCAAGAGATAATGCAGTGTCATCTTATTTACCAGTGGCATTAACATTGATGTTGCAGATACTCATTGCTGTCTGTTTCTTTATTTCAGTCACTTCTACGTCCATGTGATTCTTATAGTTAGAAGAAGATGTCCTCAAGCCAATCCTTCTTAGAAAACAGCTTGATTTACTATCTGGTGTCTGTGGAAGTGCTGTAATTTTCTGCATGCAGGTCAACAAAGTGAGTTGTAGCTCAGAATATATCACTTTTTTAAACATCAGCCGAGTAATTGGATAAACATTGGCTAGAACTACATTTTCAGCTACCTTCAGTATACCTTTAGAAAGAACATAGTAAAAACCACGTGCATAGCTTGTGGAAAAAAGCGGAAATTCATAGCCAACATGGCAGAAAAGAGTATTTGTTTAAGAAGAATAAGGTAATTTGAAAGCATTTTGCGAAAGCTTGACCAGGAGAATTGAACTGCATGATGCTTGATATACAAAATTACAACTCAAGTGTTCAACAACAGAAGATCCAATCCACCAACTCATATGTACCTTCGAAAACCTGGCAACTTGGCTTGGAAGACCTACAACCTGTTACACAGGAGATATGATTAAGATTATGTCAAAACCATGCAATATACAAAAATTAAATTAGTGATGCAAACTAGATTCTTAGTAAGAACATATAGTGAGTGCCTATCTTTATTGGTTTTCAAGCCTTCATGCTGGAAATTACTGTTTTAATCAAATGATTAAAAGAAGTCGTTCTAATTAACACAGAGGTTGGGAGTACAGATGTATATCAGAAAGTAATCTCTACCTACCTTCCGTCCATGAAGGCATGCCTCATCACTGCCCACCAGCACCCTGGCAGCCCATCTATTATTGACAAAAATATGTTTGTTAGCATACACAAATAGTTTTTGGTTTAACCATTCAGTATCTGAAACAAACTGCCGTAACTAATCTAGATTAGCACACCATAAGGTCAACAAAGTGGGAAAGCACTCCCTACTAAAAGTCTCTATTTCCAAGGCTTGAACACGAGACCTCTAGTTAATTAAGGGTGGTGAGATTCATCTCATGCCACACCCTAGTAATGATACAACTATATCCTTCTCAATATCTTGTCCCTAGTTATTGATTTTCAATTTTGTCTTCCGAGATAAAAGGAAACTAAATTATTTATAGGATAATAAAATGTTTGGAATAAGGTTTACATGGATTATCCCCATTTTTTCCTATTGCTCAATGATTTACTCGTGACAGCTAAATTAGTAGTATCAACCAGTTATTATGTGGAGCTTCAATGAAACTCCCCCTTCTAAACCACCAGAGAAGGAAAAAAGTAGACACAAGAGAAATGTGTTTGGAATGGAGGAAAATGACTCCCCATATGGAAGTTGGGAAAACAAGTTGCATAAGTGGTATTCCAAGTTATTGTTTGCTCCCCAACCCACACCCCTTGACCATCCCACCCCCGCCATTCTCAAACCCCACTCCCCATCCCATCCCGCCTCCATAATATTTTGCTAGATAACATATAAACGCTCTTGGCATAATATTTTCTTGCTTGTTTACCAAACACTAGAAACTAAGTAAGAACAAAGAAACACACTTGTTTTCCAAGAAAACATTTTCCTTCATACCAAACATACCCAAGAAGGATGTTAAATTTCAGGACAAGAAAGAAAGCAATAAAAAGAACACTAAAGAAGTCAAATTGAATCTAAACGACGAGTCCAGATTGATTTTGTTGGGGCCATACTCAGTTTTCACAAGAAGCAGAAATTCCAAAATTATTTCATAATATATATAACTAGTACTAAGCAGAGGAAAGTAAAACACTTACGCACAAGATGTAGGTGGATTCCACACTAATCCTGCAATCACCACAAGCTGAACAACTTGCATTAGAATAATACTATTAACTAAACTAAAAAGCAGAATTCTTTAATCAAATCTATCGCAATCCTGTACAAATTAAAGCAGGCAGCCTTGCAATATAGAATGAAATAATTCAACTTAAATAATACCAAACAAATCACTTGGTCTACTAAACAAAACTATAATACACAACACGAAACCTCATCGAAAATTCCAGCAGGACTATCATCATAGCTAGCAAGAAAAAACCCACCAAGAGTATATCTGCAAGTAAAGTAGTACAAATCAAACACAAATTGGTATTCCAAACAAAACCTACAAAAATTAAAAAATGGATACCCAAATGCCTCAACTAGTTTGCACTCCTTAGGAATGAAAGCTCTAGCGTTCTCTGCTTTGACAAGATGAAGCTGATATAAAGCACTGCAACATTAAAATTAATGGCTGATTTATATTCACAAGACTAACAATTTGTAAGATAATTGGATACAACACTTGCCTGCCTTTAAAAATCCATGGAGGTTTTCCATAGCCCAATGAAGTACAATTCGTGTCTTTCACTTCCATCAACTCCAAAATAGCAATTAAATAATAGCATATGCCTTGCAATTAGGATGAAGAAACCAAAGAAAAGAAAAGCTAATACTTGAAGTTATTTAGAAGAAGATGAGTTAAGGCAGGTGAATCCTTTTCCTTGGCCCCCAATGTTGAGGCCCAAAAATATGAAAGTACTTATTAGTAAGTACTATATATATCATACTCCCTCCTTTCATTTCTTTTAAATTTATGGTCTAAATAAATTCTTTAAGATATATGTGTAAAAGAAAATTTAAAGTATAATAATAAGGTGACATACTTATTGGGATGTGCTAAAAAGAAAGGGTGTCGTAAAAAAATGAAATGGAGGAAGTATTATACTAAAAGTGCAAGCTACAAATTTAAAGTTAAATTACTATTTTATTTTTGTACTAGATTAAAATATTATAAAAATCTAATTAATTAAATAAATAGTAAAATTCCCAAATTTCTATCATATTTAAGTAAAAACATATTATAATTAGTTGGATCTTTTCTACTACTCATAACATTTCGTAATAAATTGAGTCTTTTTTACTATTCATAACATTTCATTATAAATAAGTCTTTTCTACTATTTGATTTGGCTAAAATGTTCATAATTTTTTCGTCTCGAGTGTCACTCCCCGAGTCTACACCGGACATGGCGACACTCAAGAACCATTGTTGATCCCCAAGTGAACCCTTGGCCTAGCTCAATACTCGCGGAAAGACTTGCTCAACAATATAGGAAACTCAAATGCAAAACTCGGCTCAATATGTCTCATTAATGAAACTAGTTTAACTCAAAGTTATCTGAAATACTCAAATAGCCACAAACGTTCAACTCAAAGTCTTTAAAACATCACAAAGGAAATGGGAAAAAGACTCCTCAACTACTACTATCTATGAATGCCTCTAAATACTATGAGGGAAGTCGGGAAAAGATCCACTACCTCCTTACAAAAATAAATCCATAATGTGAAGCCCTCCAAAAAGCAAGGAGGCTCACCAAAGCTAGTTGGAATGCGATGGGATCAGCAAAGCGTCGATTGATAATCCTGAATACATGTATCTGCATTATGAAATGATGTAGGCCAAATGACGTCAGTACATTAAATGTACAAGCATGTAAAGGGAAACATGAACATAGGGATACATATCTGAACTGATTGAAAGGGAAAACATACTCACCTTAACTCAACTCAACAAGAAAACAACAATAAAAGGTGCAAGATGTATAAATATTTTAAAATAGTAGATAATAACTCAAATGTATGTAAAAATACAACAATAAACTCTTTACTCTTATTTGGGAGATTCTCTAACCGACAACCATCACTATGAGCTACGTGATGATACAACGTCTCGCCCACGATGCCAGAATTTTCCTATATCTTGCCGGGGTATAGAACATCCTCAACTAAGTGGATACACTAAGCTATGCTTAAAAGCAATAAAGAATCATCTAAAAAGTATGACCATTTACCCATGTTGGCATACATTGTTTATGAGGATTTTGAATTTTCTGAACTCATTTCCATATCAGTGCTTAATACTCCAAATAATATATAACTCATGCTCATAAGTTTTAAAATCATAAATCTTCCTCAATTTGAGATAATTACTCAAAAGATTCTCTTAAAAGAGACAATGCTCGAAAACTCCTCATGAACTCGTTAAGAAATCAAGGTTTCCTCTCATTTTAAATGTAAGAGTTTACATACTTGGAAATACTTAGTTCCCTTTATAGTCATTTTGAAATATGAAAGTCAACTCTCCTCATTCTCATAATCATTTACTCAAGTCTTAAAACAAGTTATAAAAGATTGTAAAAGACTTCTCAAAATGACTCAAAAAGTTTTCTCAAACTTTACTCTTAATCTTTACTTTGATTTGAAATGAATATTTAAGAGTTTTGATTAGGATATATAGGATCTCTCAATGATTAATGAGGACTTAGATAATTGGTAACAAGAAGATAGCGAAGACACGATTCAAAGGAACGCCTATGGGATGAAGAACAGAGGCGAAAGGGGCCTGACGCCCTTAGCGCATGAGTGGCCCGCCGCACTAGCCCTCAATTTATTGGGGCTGGTTTGGGGGCGCACCGCAGCGCAGAGTGCCCCCCTTCGGCACTACGGGGGCGCGCCACCCCAACCCAAAACCAAAACATTATAACGAATTTTTTTTCTCGATTTTTGGTCCTTGATTGAATAATGCCATCAAAGACACTTCATCCAATACTAAGTGTCAATGATCGTTAAGTAGTAATATAACCTAACTAAGTGAGTTGGGGTCGAGTCCCTAGGGAGTGGTTTGTACTCAAGAATCAATAGAAAAACATGAATATGCTCAAGTCAATCATAGCTAAAAACATTTACGAATAAAAGCATGGTTCAAGTTTGGGGTAACACAAATGTCAAATATCAGGGAGATTAGATTTCAACTATCACTACAACAACAAATAATACGAAAATAACAAGTATAGAGCTGGGTTCTTGGGATGTGATTGGAATATAGGCTAAGGTAGACAATCGGGTAATTGCAATTAATAGTGAATAGCTGTAAATCAGTGAATAAGCTAGACTTTAATGTGGGCAAACTTTCTCTCGAACAATTTACCCCAAATTAAATTGGTTTCTCTCGAACACTAATAAAAGCGAATTAAGAACAACCTTCGCTTTAGTCCATTCACTCTCTCGAGTTGAATGTGTGGAAGAGGGTTTAGAGTTCACTCTCTAGAACCGAACCCATGACAATCCAATACCTACAAACCATCAAATCAATAACCTTGGTTTTAAAACCTCTCTTTTGAGCAAGCCAAAAACAAAAAGGTAGAGTTGCATTTGCAACTACAACCCTTTAGATTAAGCCACAATTACTGAATGAAATCTCTTTAAAACAACATTTACACTATCAAATAACAATACCCAATAGCTAAATCAACTCATAATCACATAATCACACCCTAAAAATTGGGGTTTTAGCTAGACATAGTAAAAAAGTAGAAATCGTTACCAAGTTGTGTTTCCATTAACTGGTTAGGATTGATATAGTCTTTACAAAGGTCTAAGATGAAGAATCTTCAACACCCACTTTCAATTTCTTAGAAATGAAAATCTTCAAAGCTAAGGAGAAAATGTCTCTAAAACTCAGTTCTAAGCTTTCTAACTTGAAAACTTAATAATCTCAATGATAAAAATGAACTGGATACTAAACTAAGAATTTAAAAACGTATTTATAGTCTCCCAAAAATGTGTTGCGAAAAACCATTCGGCGCAATAAGTCGGGATCGTCGATCCACCCTTTGGTCAGTTCCATCGCCTTTTTGCTTTGGCCTTCAACAACTTCAAGCTCTGTAACTTTGGGCAATATAGCACCGCATAGCGGAATCATTCAACGACTCGCCGACTGCTCATTTTAATCACCGACTTGATTTTCTCCTTCAGGGCTTGACACACTAGAACATTAGGCAAGACCATAGCCATTCGGCGACTCGCCTAATGGTTTAGGCGATCCTCAGGCCTTCTTTTCTTCATTCTTTCAGCTGCCTTGTTCTTTTGCTCATTAGTGTCCATGCTTTGTTCCTCAATCCAAATACCTGAAAATCAAGGATTTACATCAGTTATTGGCACAAAATATGCATTTGAGGACACTAAATCTATTAAAATAAAGCCCTAAATGAGTCTAAATCGTGGACTCATCAGTCCTAAATCACCTAGAATCGATTGATTTCTTCCAAACTACCTTAGATTTATTTCATAAAACCAACACAATTAATCGAAAAACCACTCAAAATCCCTCAAGAACAACACTCATTCGCAAAACCCTCACCTCAAGAACTCAAAACCTCCATTGATAAAGAATGGGGTTAAGACTTCAAGAACCCTTTCAAGAATCTTTACATAAACAATTTCATGGATAAATTAATGAACGAAATACATACTTGGCGTGAGGATGAACAAATCCATCACTATGAGAAACCTCCATACCTCGAAAGAACTAAGTTCTTGGCAATTTCCCCAAATCCTTGAAGAACTCTTGAAACCTCCTCTTGAACTTTGCCTAACTTTCTTAAATGTTTTTGAAAGAATGAAAAACTGACCTCAATCAACTTAGATCCCTAGTTGGGTGAGAAAAATGTTTAGGCCTAGTGGGGTAGGGAAAAGACCAAAATACCCTTTCTTAAAACGGATGAAAACGCTTTATCTAGAGAGGTTGCACTCAAATGGGCATAACTCCTTCATCCGAACTCGATTTTAGCAAACTTGGCGGTGTAGGAAAGAGAACTTGAAGGCCTTCGATTTGATACCTCATGGGCCACCTAAATCATTCTATGCTGGAAGTTATGGTTGTTTGAAGCTGACCCAAAAACTCAAAATTTGAAGAGTAACTTGAATGAATCTCAAGTTAGCTCATTCTAATTTAGCTCTTTCTAAGTCCGAGCTGTTACATCGACTGTTTCCTCCAAGCTGACATATTCATCTTAGGGATGGGATAATCAACTTCAAATAGTTACTGGGTGAGGCATTACATGAGATTTGACTCAGATTTAAAAAGAAGATTGTTCATCTTTGTCAAATTACAAACTACCAAATGAAGTGTTGCTAGAAAACTTCTACAAGTTTGTGGCATAAAATGATGTAATAGTTTCATTGATGGGTCATACTTTATGATAAAGCCGATGCTTTGCTTAACAGAATGACTAAGACCAATAGGGCTTGACACACCATAGAAGCTAAGGTAGTTAGTAGTGCATCAACCATAAAACTGTTAAAAAAAAAACTTACAACAGAGGCCAGAAAAGAAAAGGGATAAGGCATAAGTACCTCACTCAAGTATGGAACGAAATCGCAGTGACACATCCTAATATAAGTAGGGTCCTATAACCCTCCCTTCCCCTCAAACTCCTATTTTTTGTATTTTCGTGCTGATATGACACCTTCAATCAAATAAGTTGGTTGCGTTTGTATAACACACATCGCCATGTGTGTAATATTTTATTTTTAAAAAATAATTTATTTTCTTTGTCTTGTATTTAAACAAAGTTGATACACATAATATTTTTTTAAAAAAATTGCTTTGTATTTAAACTTTTTTTTTCTTCATTTTTCTTACCTTCATTCATTGTATTTTCTCATTTTTTATATTGACTTTATTTGTTTGTTTTGTTTTCTTCATCTTTCCTTTAGATTTGATTTCAAATGTCTTGTATTTAAAATAATTTAATTTCGTATTTATATTAAAATAAATGAATAAAACTAAATAAAACATAAAAAAAATTAAAGCATTAAAATTAAATGACACATTTTAAAAATATTATTGCTGTATATTTTTTTTAAAAATAATTAAAAGTGACAAAGTAAGAAATTAATGAAAGAGAAAAAAAGAAAAATTCAAAATGAGGAGGAAATGAATATTTTATAAAGAAAGAAATGAAAATAATTAAATATACATAAATTTTAATGTCAATAATTATATGTACTAACTAATTATAAAATGATAAATTAAAAAATGACATGTGTCCAATTTTTTCGGAATTCACTTGCCTTCAAGAGAGTGCACTATCTCTATGTCACATCATCATCTAGGTGTGTTTATTTCATTTTAAAATAGTTTAAGAGGATAATAAGACCCTAGTTAAGTTTATGTCCGCCGTTGAAATTTTGGATATAATTCGGAGAGGGTGAGGTGGGGGGGGTATTATGTCTTTTTCAAAAAAAAAAAAGATGGCACGTTTGATGAAACAAATTATGATTTTGCCCAAATATGTGATGAGTTCCCAATCCAAAAGGTGAACGTTGTGACTTATCACGATCTTGGTCCGTCGTAAGTGGCACCAGAATACCTCGAAATGCTAACCAAGAGTTGTTTGTTGATACACCATTGCTTAATTACTACCAATATGTTTTACTCTCATTTTGGGAACTTGAAATGTTGTGATATTTGCAAACTTGCTTAACATAAATTGTGATTGTAATTTAATGGATTGTATTGAGGTATTTGCGTAATATTCTAGTTGGAATTATCTATAACTTGAAAGGAGGTGAGGTATATACATATTGGTATATATGTATACTTTGGACAACACACCTTTTACTTTTGGGCAGCCAACCTTTGACTTTGGTTGTATCTAGTAAGTGATAAATATCACTTTTATAACATACAATTTCACAACTCCTCTATAAGAATTCGTGTCCTTTAACTCTAAGAAACCTGTAGAACTTCCTCTAACCATATTACTCACAAAATTTTAAGAAAATCTTGGTCCTTTTGGCTGAAATTTGAGATACACCCTTCTCTTTGGTAAGTAGTTGAAATCTATTTTTTGAGCTGAGTAGTGTTTATTACTTTTAGAATATCTCGTTCTCGAACTCCTTTTTGGTGAATAAATATGATTTGGAAAGACAATTCATATACCTACGACTCTTATGTTTATGTACAACTCTAATTTAGCTATTATGGTTTCGAAATATGGGACGCAACATAGGACAAGTTCTGTCCAGATTTCGGATTTAGAAATCATGTATGTACAACTGTTAGTGTATCGATGATATCTTTTTGTACAAAATATATTTTGTGGTGATTCTTGATTTTTTTCAACCTTATGAGATATACCTACATCTTTCAAGAAGGATATACAGTCCATTTTTGCCGTTTTCCTTTTCATATCTAAGTTGCGACATGAGGTACTAGGGCTGTTATTCTTTGTTTTGGGAGCATGAGGTTTGCGTATAAACTTGTACTTGTAGTCTTTTCACCTTCTGGTATATCTGAAAGTTTATCTTGGTACCTTGGTTACCCCTTGTCACTTTGCATTGTCGTGTTGGTATCCTTTAAGACATTAAAGATGCTTGTGTAACTCACCCACTTGTACGATTGCTTGATCACTTGGTACTCTTGTTGGGACCTTTTCCTTCTTGTGGCTGTGAATTTGTCACTATTGGCATGCCTTTTGATTCGGATCATTTGCCAAGTTGACTCTGAATTTTTAGTCTGTCTTAAGAATGAAAGTTGTCCATTTTAAGTACGAACTAGAAAGGCATTTTTAATATGGTTTTTGGTTCTCTTGATTATTGGGCTTTGACCTTTCTTGATACAGGGCGTTGGCCCTTCTTGATACCTGTTTGTGCTTGGTGTGACGACATGATGTATATATTTGGCGAGCCTTGTTATTGAATCTCTTGGAAAATGGTACTATGAGCGTTCTTGACATTTGGATCTTTAAATATCAAACTTGATACTCTTTATATATTGTTTACTTGATTTGTTTGTTATGTTTCAATTGTGTTGCCTATGACTTGAGAAAGGTAGCTTGGTGAATCTGAGGGCTCCAAACCTATAGTTTTTACACCACTAAGCTATATGCTTAGCGATAGTTGTTTCTATCGTAGGGAATGATCGAGAGGAGGCATGAAGCTGGCCATTGAAGATGGAAATTTTGAGAGCCTTAAAGAAGATCACATTTGCATATAGGCATCTATATTTTGTATAAACCTTGGACTTATACATGATCTATGTGTTGTATATTTAGCATGAAATTTTGAGGGCTAATTTGATCATGTCATCATGAGTTGTAATATAAGTATGGCTATATGTTTTGTTCTTTTGGGTGTGTAAGCCCAAGTCTTGTAATATATTAAATTTACCACTTGTTTTGAATGGTTGTGTGAAGCATGAACCACCTAATTTGGGTACTCGAAAGTTGGTAATATTCTTTTTATATCATTTTTACAGTACAGCACCCACACTAACCCTAACCTAGGGAGAACTATTTTCCTAACCCAACAACCCTTAAATAGAGCAAATTATGAGTTTTTGGCTAAAATCATCCTCAACTATGATTCAAATCTAACGTACATCTTTGTATTATCTAAGTGAGCAAAAACATCCTTATACTAACAAAAAAATAACAAAAATCATCCTTCCATCTATTTTTGTCAGGAAATTGATATATATATATATATTTGATCATGTTTTAGCCACGATGAGAAGATCAAAGTTACCTAAAAAGAATAAGTATATGGATAGGAAATGAATCTTTCATTCTCAGAATTTAATTTTTTGTGTTGTTAGTTTATATGTTTTTTTATCATCAAGTAAATTGACTTGCAACAATGCATAAGTCTTGAAATATTTATACGATATGTTTTGATGGTTAGAAAGATTATGTGAAAACTTCATTTTAAAAATATTACGCCCAACTATTTAGAGATTTTCTTTAATAAAATATTTAGTACGTATGTATGTTATATACAATGCAATTCACATTTTATACAATGTACAAAAATGCTGGAGAATTAGTGAAATTATGTGGGAGTTTAGTTATGAAAACAAAAAAATACTTTATTTGAAAATTTTGAAGTTGGAGTTGTATTTGGCCATACTTTTTACAAAGAATATTTAGAATTTGAATATATTTTGTTTGAATATGGTTTAAGCCCTCAATTTCTAAAAATTAGAAAAACAACTTGACTAGCTTAACCATGTGTACATATAATCATTCAACTTTACACATTTTTGTTGGTGACGTGAGTTTCTTACAAAAATAAATGAAGGATGAATCTTGCAATTTCTTGGATAGTGTAAGAATGTTTTTTGTTCACTTATATAACACAAGGATATACTTTCGATTTAAGTCATAGTTGATGATTTTAGCCAAAAACTCAGCAAATTACTTTAACAAATCATTGAGTTCCCATAAACTTAACAAATCATTATAACGATGACATGATTCAACCTCTAGAATGCGAAAGTCATAGTACTAGGATTCTAAATAGTCAACAGTGAGAATGCAACCCCCAAAACTAGAAAACATTAACCTAATAGTCTAAAAAAATATGCGTTCGAATAGAGGGACAAAAAAGTAGAGAAGAATCCATGGTCGTCTGAATGAGCAACTCACCCTTGGATTCAAAGGTCAAACGTCTTTCAATTGAGGCTTCGTATCACGCGCCTAAATATGCCATGTACTCAACAAGAAAAAAACAAATGGAGTATCAGTATACACCAACCGTGTATTGGTAGAATCATACAAATAGATCTAAAAATATGAATGTAAACAAGTAACCACATAATAGTAATACATGCCAACACATATACTAACAATCATAACATAATACAGATTCTAAATCATAATATCCTGAATCAACCAATTCATGAAAGATGTCTCACATGATCACAAATGCATATCATTGGTCCTCTCACGGATCCCTAAGACATCATCTACAATATTTAACATGCAATCCCAGTCTATACAAGGACCATCTCAACATTTTAACACGAATTTCAGCCACTCATGAACTGACATACGACAATCACATCATGAAAAAGTAAACATGGTTCACTCATGAAACCAACATGCAAATCTGATTCTCTCATGGAACCCACTCACAAACTGTTAGTGTACCAACACTGTATCCAAGCCAACCATAAATGATTCATACTAGACGTGATATCCAAGCCAACCGTTAATATTTTATACCGACGTGGTACCCAAGTCAACCATCAATCACAAACATACATAACGACAATCACAATGAACAACCACACTTGAAACCACAAGCAATTAACATGTTCATTACACGAAGTTATCAACATATGTCATCATTTCACATTACCTTTTAGTTTCATCACATGCATTGCACAAGTGATACTACAAAGCAGTAGACATGCATACATTATATACTTGGAAAACACACAACCATCATCTACCTTGAATCAAACCTTTGGAACCTCTAAAGAATTTGATCTTTTCCCTTTTGCAATGTCTTGACTTGTTCTTGGTCTAAACAAATAATAAAACACAACAATCAATAATTAATGGCCTAAAATATCTAGATTATACTCAAATTCTAACCCCATGCTAATTATAATCATTCTACCTTAGGGTTTTTCCCACCATGAAACAAACCAAAATCCTCTACCAAGAGCAATACCTTAGATTCTAAGGCTTAAGAATCAATTTACAAAATAAGGAGTAACTAACTTATCTTTATCGAAGAATTTGGTGGAAAACGGGTGATGACTCTAAATCGCCCCTCTCAATTTCAAGAACGAAGTTGCAGCAAAATAAGATTTTTTGAGACTTTTCTACATAAAATCCCAACTTACTACGCTATAGCGGCATCACCATAGCAACCACCGCTATAGCGCCCGCACAACCGCCATAACGGCTTCCCGCTATAGCACCAACACAACCGCTATAACGACTGCACATACATCCCGCTATAGTGCCATCTTGTACGGTACCAGAGACTCGTAAACCTCCCCAAAAGCCCCCATTTCACGACATGCCTTCAATCCTTGATGTTCTATACCAACCCTTTTAGGTCAAGTTCAATTTCGATAGTTTTACTCACCCGAATTCGATTCTGAAAGGCCCGATGTGTTCCTTAATGTCTACTAGACAATATAATTCAAACCTAAATATATCACCTAAATCATTTCCGAATTTCCCTAGACCTCACCTCTTTCAGATTTCATCTAAGACTAGCCTAACCTAAAAATTTTAAGTCACTACCTAAAAAAAATTCTGACCCAATTTCTTTCACCATTGGCCTACTCATACTGACCGAGACAGATCATTATATGAATGCAAATGATCAAGGATAAAGGAACGAGGAAGCTTTCTATACTTATGAGAATGACACTCATTATATGAACAATCAGTCGGAGGATTTCCGTCCTGACTATCAAGGTTTCAATCAAGATTAGAACAAAGAGCAGCAAAATACAGGGTGAAGATACACGAGCCATGATAATTGGGACCAAGGCTTCAACCACAAAAAGTGCAAATTCATATGTCCCATCCCAAGATAGTCACTATAATGCAGAACAAATCATCTACTCTTATCAACCAAGTTGAGCTGCATGTCAGCAATTATAATCCAGAGAGCAGAAGGACACTTTTTGCCCGTGACACATAACTAATCCAAAAATTAAAAGAAGTAATGCGAGTCAGTGCATGGCTATCGCAACACAAACAAAAATTAATATTATTTTTTCATCAAATGCACATATGAAGGACTCATTATTTATGTTCATCAGTTAGATTTTTCTTATATCTTTTAATTATTAAGTACTCTGTATATCATAAATAACTATTTTTTTTATATACATCATGAAATTGATAACATATAATCTACTAATAATCATTAAGAAGACATCGACTTTGTGAATAATATCTACGAGATATTACTTTCATTCAATAATATAAATGTCGGTTGAAATAGTTTAATTGTTCGATAATTTGGGCTTATATTTTTACCATTAATTTTATTATATAACACACATAAAACATAAAGTTACCACTAAAATTGTCCTGAATTTTTAAAAAGACACCTTAACTTTGCGAGCGTCGTGTTTGAAGCCGGAGACATTGCATGTATTCTTTGGAAATATTTCTCTAATGCTTGTGGAATCCTTCACAACTCTAATAAAAATGTCAGGGCTAAGAATATTAGATGGTGGTTGATCAAATATGTCAACAAAGTTCATGAACTCCTTCTCCAGAGTCTTCCATCTATTATTTGTTGGGAAACTTGGAAATATAGGTGCAATTTCAAACATGAAGGTGTTAGAATTCCTATTCCTAGAATCATTGATCAGATCTCTAACCTCCTCTATTTGATTATTAAATCTATTTTCCATAGCTTCCACTTTCACCTTCTGTTATCAGTGTCTCTCATCTCACAAATCACATCACACCAAAACTTGAATTTAAATTGGTGAAATGGAAGAGACCAAACTATAATGAGGCTAAAACCGATGTGGATGGCTGTAGTAAAGAAAAGCTTGGTCGCCATGCTGGACAAATGATTATGGCTTTCAGTGCCTATGTTGGTTTTTTGCTCAAATAATTGTTTGAGGCTCTAGCTCTAAAGACGGCCTAAGATGGTGTCTAGATCATGGTTTTCACGGGGTTCTTGTTGAGTCCCAAGCTCCCTCTTAATTATTCAGATGGTTAAATGTATGATCAATCCCAATCAAAGATGATATTAAACAGATCCAATCCATGAGTTCACTTGGTGACTTCTCTTTCATTCACACCGTCAGAGAAGGTAACACTACAACTGATTTACTCGCAAATATGGCTGAACATTGCAAAACAACTACCTTCTTCACCGAGGCCATAAATCTTCCTTCTAAGGTTACTTCCACTTTGAAGAATGATGTAGTTGGCAAGCCCAGCATTAGAATTTGAGTGAAGAAGGGCAACTTCATAATCGAATCTCTAGTTAAATTTTTGTTTGGTTGCTTCTAGTTTATGATTTCTAGAATTTTTTGTAAGCTTATGTGATGAGGAGCAACCCTCCTCCTTTTTTCTTCCCTTTTATTTTGATAAGTTAGAGAGTAAGGATGTGCCCTCACTCGTAGTTGTGTAATGCGGAGGTGATCAGGTTTCACCTCCCTCCATGCTCCTTTGGCTTATCTATTGAAGCCCCTTTGAGGGAACCTTTAAATGAAAAAAAAAAAGGTTTGTCTGAAAAAAAAAACAATGCGGACGTCCTATTATCTCACCAAAGTATTGAATATCTTTGTAAGAGGCCATTTTGATCCATTTCTCACCTGGTTTGTGAACACGCATAACACGCGTGTGAATGTTTGTTTTTCGTGCTAAAAACTAACTAAAAGGTGCCACGTTTCAGTTCTTTTCTTTATTAATTATTTACTTTATTTAAATTCATCCTCTTCCCTAGAACAAGCTCAAAAGTGCCGTTGGAACTCTCTTTGACCAAATTCAATCTTCCCCAAAACTATTTGTTTTAATTTCCAATCGAAGAACTTAATTTGAAATTATTCAAGGTTTAATTTATTCTTAATTTTATTTAGTTTTGAGAAATCAAGATATTTTTGTGATAAGGTTTAATTTCTTTTAAAAATATGACCTTTTTTCAAGTAATATAAGAAAACCTAACTTATTAACCTTTGGCTCCTTGTTTACTCAACTATATATTCCTCTAAGAATTTTGACTACAAATTTTCAAAAATGAAGCAGATGATCTCTACTCCACTATCACTTGACTAAGAAATCGAAGAGGCATGAAAAGCTGAGAAATGAAAAAGAAAAGAAAGATATTCAATATCAAGTGATGCTCACGACGTGTGTCTTACCAGGTGAGAAAATGGCTCATAATGTTCCTTTTACAAAGATATTCAATACAGGAAATAAAACACCTAAAAAGTTAAAATGCCTTTTTAAAAATCCGAAACAATAATATTATTTATATTGTTTAAAATATTTTTAACAGCATGGAGCACACGTATTAAAAAATAAATTAAAAAAGTAAACTAAAAATCACTTGCCCACACATTGGGATGAGAGTGAACACATGCAACCGCATAAACATAACACCTCAGCACTTCCTTTTGATGTTTTCGTATAGTACTACACACATATGCACAACACATTATGTCATGTCCACCCATACTTAAAGGTAGAGGTAACAGTCTAAATGATAAATTTATATTACAGTAATAAATTTATTATATATAATATTATTATAAAACTTAAAATCAATAAAAATTAAAATTCTAATTTTGAGCTTTACTAGAAATATATGTATATTCTCCATTTTTGTTCTCTACAAACTTGTACACAGATTAATTTAGATGAGAGCAACCGAAATTCATCTGAAAACACATTTTAAATATATATATAAGTTGAAGAAGGAAATTAAGAATATAACACTCTTCTAACGTGGTTGTGGTTTTGGCTGTTAATTCAAAGTTCAAATTAGCTTCTTATAATAAGGTCTATCTCTTTCCCTACTCATTCTAAACATATTGCAATTTTTGTTAGCTTCATTTCTCTTCATTAATTAGGTATATTTATGTTTTTTCTTGTAATAATGCAATTAATTTCCTTTGAGATTTACTATAGAGTAGGATGTTGGGCTTTGATTTGACTTGTGTTTTAGTTTGACTCAATTATTTCGTAACATATATTACTATGTTTTGCCCGGTATAATTTTTGTTCTTGATTTTAATTGATGCTACTACATCTCCAAAGTAACAATTTCCACCTTTTCTTTTATAGTGATTTGAATGGTCTTATAATCAGAATTTTCACTCAGAGTTTAAAATATGAAGAGGTAAGTACACAAAGAATTCAACATTGTCTAAAAATAGCTTTTAGCGACAATAAATATGAACATTAACAAAAGAGTGCTAAGACCGTTAATTATCATTTGATTCAACGTAGCTACATATCAATCTGAACCAAATCGATTAAAAAATCTGATATTTGGTTTGGTTAGGTTTGGTTTTTAATTTTGAAAATCAATACTATTTGGTTTGGTTTTGATTTTACTTTAAAAAATTGCAAAAATGACCTAATTATATAATATAAATTTTGTAATTATTTACATAGTATTTATAATAAAAATATAAATATTTTGTTAAATTTAATTAAATTACTCAAGTCTTTGGTGTATAATGACTTTAATATTGCTTAACTAAATCATTTTGTTCGTGTAATAATAACTCTAGCATTGCTTAATTGCTTATTGAATCCACATTAGCATTTTTGTAGATTGTTCATGTAGTAGGTGTCTGTATGTCTATCAAGATGCGTATTCCCTTAACAAACTTATTACTTTCAAACCGAAAAAAAATAAAAAAATCGGAACCAAAACGACAATCATTGCTGAATACATGGCTGAATCCACAGTAGCTTTTGTAGATTTTTGCTTGACAGTGAGTTAAGAAACATGTCACTGTTGATCTTCAACTTGGATCTCTCTGAATGCCACAAGACAAACAAAAGTAAAATCATTGCTGAATACATATGGTTAGTTTCAGATCTTTGTTTTCCATTTTCTCTACAGTTTTTTGTTGTATGCTTTGTGTTCTTTTCCTTATTGCTTTGTTTATTGGTGTTTCTTGTTACAAGTTTTGATCATTTCATATAATATTGACTTACTATTTCATAGTATATAATACATATATTCTTTTTGTGTAATAGGTAGTATTTAGTTTTATTATACTAAAAAATAATTTTCTTGTTCTGATATGTGCATTTATCAGGATTGATGGATCTGGTATGAACCTGAGAAGCAAAGGAAGGGTAATTCATATCTCCCTTTTCCTTTTTCAATATTTGCATGGCAATATATACATGTATGTTTGTTTGATTTGGTAACAACTTTGGGCCTAACTCACGCCCCCAAAAGCTAGCTGTTGGGGGGGGGGGGGGGGGGAGCACAAGTTTATTTAAGTCCACTTCAGCTCCACATTCAGCAGATTTGTGACACACATGATCGTAACATTAATTAATGGCAGAGTCAGGATTATTATTTTTAATAAGGGGGTTCAAAAGATCTAAAGAACGGAACACATGAACTAGGGGTTCGACACATGAAAAATATATATTAATCATATGTATATAATATAACATTTTCCGCCTCGAAAGGGTTCAAATGAACCCCTGACCTAAGTGGGCTTCGCCATTGATAACAATCTCTGCTTAATCCCAACGACATCGTTAGTCACAACTGTCACCTCTCTCGAGTCCAGGCCACCACTATTGACACATAGATCACCATTCCGAGTGTTGACCCTATCTGTCGAACGATTGGCCCTGATGTCATGTAACAACCTTGGGCCTTTCGGGGAGTGAGTTATGCTCAATGTTGTTGCAAATTTTATGATAAAAAGGTCTATTATGTTTTCTCGGAATTATGATCTTTAAGGGAATATTGACATCTAGGGTGTGTTCGGTACTAAGGAGAATGTGTTCTCTTAAAAAAATATTTTTTAGGAAATTAAGTGAGTTTCTTACTTATTTTCTTTCGTTAAGTACGTAAGCAAAATTTATTATTCTAAACACATTTATATATAATCTAGATGAATACTATAGGAATTAGGGGTGTGGAGTGGTAGGGATCAGGGCTATCGGGACACATCCCTTACTGTGAATTCGATCCGTGGATGACAGACCCTACATGGTCCTGTTACTAATCCTTTCTCAAATTCCAAAATGGAACTATGATGGTTCGAGCACTGGCCAAGCTCCTGGTGAAGATAGTGAAGTCATCTTATAGTATGTAATCACTTGTTTTTTTCACGTTTCCATTTCCATTTTCGAAGTTTCATCTGTCGTTTCAAGTTTCTATGTTTGGCATTCCTTATGTTTTTTTGTTTATATAGTCCCCAGGCAATTTATAAGGACCCATTCAGGGGAGGAAATCATATTCTTGTAAGTTCTCTCTATTTCATTTTTGACAAGGTAGCGGTAAGGTTGAGCCTCCCGGACCCCATTATTGTGGGATTACACCGAGTATGTCATTTGAAGGAATGGACATCTTTTCTGGATTTTGATATTTAGGTCATGTGTGATGCTTATACTCCAGCTGGAGAGCCCATCCCAACAAACAAAAGGTTTAATGCTGTAAAGATATTCAGCCACCCTGAAGTCCTGACTGAGGAACCTTGGTAAGTTTAGGAATCATGGACTATGTTAGTGAAAACCGGTGATAAAAGAGTCATTGTCCTATGCTAGCGCACTTCCGTGCAATAGTTCGACCAAAAGCTTATCCTTTTACAGTACTAGTTTCAGGGACATATTCTATATATTACTTTACTAATACTATTGTCATTGTCCAATAACCTATTTTCTGAAGATGCAGTTAATTTGTTTGTGTGTATGTCGTCTTCAAATTCATCCTCAATAACTTCCATTATTCTCTATGATAGGTTTGGTATAGAGCAGGAGTACACTTTGTTGCAGAAAATCTGAATTGGTCACTTGGTTGGCCAATTGGAGGATATCGTGGACCTCAGGTAGTGTGATAAGAAGCTTTTCTTGAAGTTCCTAGTTTTCTTAGTTCATAAACAAATATCTGTTTGGAAACATAATACTTTTCTTGTGCCGTGTATTGGTAATAGGGACCATACTACTGTGGTGTTGGTGCAGAAAAAGCCTTTGGCCGGGATATTGTCGACTCACACTACAAAGCTTGTTTATACGCTGGTGTCAACATTGGTGGAATCAATGCTGAAGTTATGGCAGGCCAGGTAAAACTAAAAAGAAAAAAAAAAAGCTTTCATGTGAATTTCCATGATGTCGTAAAGGAGGATATTATAGGAAGCATCAAAGGGAGAAGAGCTGGATGATGGGAAACTCTCATGTCCGGCTCAGAGGGCAGTGTATCTCGATTCTACTAGCATTAAGCCTGCAATGTTATTTGGTTCAAGTCAGTTGAGAATACAATTAAATAACAAAAATGTGGTCTCTCTAACAACTTAAACCTTTAGATGGTCATATACTTCAACATGGATCAAAGATACCTCTCGTCACCCATTATCAAAAGAATTTCCATGTGTTTGGTCCATAAAAAAATCAGGTCTACACATGAGGAGGTATTGAGAATACAATTTAATAATAGAAGTGCGCTCTCTCCTCTACAACTTAAGCTTTGAGATGAGATGGTCACACACTTAAACGAGGTTGTTTGTGAGTGAAACTACATGTTGCCACTCCAATTTTATCTGGCTGTGCACTTAACTTATGTTCTTAGTACTTTTGTTTTGATTCAGTGGGAATTTCAAGTTGGACCAACAGTAGGCATTTCTCCTTGTGATAACCTTTGGGTTGCGCGTTACATTCTAGTGGTAGTTCTCTTTCACCTTCCAGATAAAGCTAATAGAAAATTTAAAAGACCAACCTTGCGTTTGCTTGTTTGTGGTTCTAACAGAGGATTGCAGAAGCAGCTGGTGTAATTGTTTCTTTTGATCCAAAACCTGTTGAGGTTAGGTTCTGATTAATCTTTACATAAAATATATGTCATATTATATCTTAGCATTCGTCTCGTGGCAGGGTGATTGCAATGGTACTGGTGCTCATACAAATTACAGGTACATTTTCCGTTGATACATACGTTCATCTCCTCATCCTGGGTAACTTCCACGAAAGGTAAAAAGAGTTTGGCTTGACATATTGTTGCTGTGATTAGTACCAAGTCTATGAGTGGGCTGATGGAGGGCTAGAAGTAATAAAGAAGGCCATTGAGAAGCCAGGCAAGAGGCACAAGGAACACATTGCTGCTGCTGGCGTTGGCAACGAACGTTGTCTCACAGGGAGCATGAAACAGCTTACATTAACACCTTCAATTTTGTAATAACACTTGTGACCTAAGACAAGTTCTGTTTATTGATCAATCGATTAATGTAGATATTGTTTTTAGGGTGTGGTCAATGTAGTTCTTTAACATGATTTGTCTTATCGATCTTTTACATAGGGAATTGCTGATCGTGGAGCATCGATAAGGATCGGAAGGGACACACAGAAAGCAGGAAAGGGATACTTGGAGGATAGAAGTCCTTCTTCAAACATGGATCCTTATGTGGGTAAACCTATGATTGCAGAAACAACCATCCTCTGAAACCATGACACTTCTAT